>JANTPZ010139781.1:0-32637 GCA_025593235.1 Vachellia pachyceras | reverse complement strand
TAAAACAAGAGATGAAAAGAGGGAACGAATCCTCCGGGATCACTATTTTGCAGTTGTGCATGGGAATATCCTATTCGGCAATTCCTGAAGAGAAGCAACGAGAAGAAAGGGTCGTGATAGGGGGATTCCACCAAACGGCGTCGTTTGGTAAGTGCGGAATCTATGAAGCTGATGATATCTCAGCGTTCTCAATCTAAGCGTTGTATATTAAAGACAAGCTGATGGTATTTTATATGCAAAGTCTAAATAAAGGGATACACATACACTCCTATGGATTTTATGGGGAAGGTGATGAAGAAAGCTGCCGTACCATTTACTGTGAGCATCGTGGTCTCCAAAGTCGTATGCCCGATTACAGTCAATCGCATCTAACCGCTCATGCAATCCATCCGTCTAAATAATGACACGTGTTCACTTCGCCCCGAGTTGGAAGGTGGAGGATACCTAGACACCCAAAAAAAAAAAAACAAAGAAAGAGGACTGAACTGAAGCATTCCTATCCACATGCTTGAATCCAGTTTTATCACAAGGTGCTGCTGCGATTCAATTTTAATGGCCAAGTGTGTGCTTGTTTTCCAATCATTTTCTTCACTGCATATAATACTCATCCCATGTGGCTATCAAAACTGACTCCTGCTCACTTCAGGCTTACCTCACTCTCCATTGGATCGACCAGATCTCCTCAGCTTTTCAATCTTCCGAACCACTTTTAAAACGTAGATTTTGTTTCAAAACCTAATTTTTATCTTAAAATCGAGATTTTGTCCAAGCAAATTTTTTTTTCTCAAAAGCTATTTTAGTTACAAAACCTCAGTTTGAAACCTAGGTTTTCTCATTCCTACTTTTTCTCTCTTTCTCTTTCTTACTTTCCTCTTTCCCACCCACTTTTTTATCTCGGAATCCGTAAAAGTTAATAGCTTCCCAAACATAAATCACTTTTCAAAACCTAGGTTTTGCCTCGGAATCTGTAAAAGCTATTTTCCAAAATCTATTCTCCAAAACTTAAGTTTTGCCTCGGAATCTGTAAAAGTTATTTTCAACCTTACATCCAAACAAGCTCTAAACCTCAATCGTTGTTCCGACAAAATCATAGTTAAAAAATAGGTGGCTAAAGTATACTTTTAGTTTTTTATGTTTGCGTCAAATTTCATTTTAGTCTTTTAAATTTAAAAAGTACATTTTCGATCCCTCAAACTTAACGCCGTTAGTTTCTTTTAATGGAAATTGATGACTCATCAAATTTAATTGATAACTGTGCAATAAAATGTTAGCAAAACATGCTCACATCTTAATTTTAATTTAATAATATAATAAATTTGATATTTTAAATTGCATAAAATAAAAAGGATTTAAAATAACAACGTTAAGTTTGATGAGTCAGCCACTTCCGTTAAGAGAAACTAACGGAGTTAAATTTGAGGGATTGAAAGTATACTTTTTAAACTTAAATGACTAAAATGAAATTTAACACAAACATAAAGACTAAAAATATACTTTAACCAAAATATATACGGAATAATTACGGAACATTTTTTATTCTTATTCTTATATAATCCACGTACGATATATAGCTTAGTTGTCTGTAGCAACCATTTGTCAATTGATTACATCTTGAAAACACATAGGTGAGTCAAATACAGATTTGATTATTGAATAATACATGCAGCCAATTTGATTGAAAATGAGTATAATCACAAACTTTGGTTTTTCCCCCCAAAACAAAACTTTTCAAAGTAGAAAATGGGTGATGCAAAAGCATATGAGTATTTTCTCCAACTTAGAGCTCATTTGACACCACGGTGGAGAATAATTTTTATAAATTTCGATATAAAACTTTAATTTTAGAAGAATAATTTTTACGAATTTTAAGATAAAAACTAAATTTTAAAAATGTGTTTATAAAGTTACGATGACAAACTTAAGTATAAGAGAGGAAACAGAAAAAAGAGGAAAGAAAATTTATTATAAGAAAGAGTATGATTTTACAAGAAAATAATATTTTCAAAGCCTAAATTTCAAACCGAGATTTTATCTAAAAATACGAGTATTTAGATAAAACTTAGATTAACGCATCCTCCTCTGCTGGATGCATGTCAAACTCGTTAAGGACGATTTATCTCAGGGAACAGTCAGGAGGCAACCTCAGATGTCAGATCTCGCATCCAAGGTTATAGGAACTACCATTCCCTAACATTTCTCAATCACATTACCCGCTTTCTTCTCCAACACACACATCTACCCACCAGCTCTGTTCATGTACTTGTGGTCTACGCCAAATTTAATCATTTTTAGGCGTCATCATATGCACAATTAAGGCTTAACACGATGAAACAAAAAACAAACCATCCATGCTAGGGGTGAACCAACTTCCCAAAATCTGCAAGAAATTAGGGCCTATTTCACCCAAATAAAAATAAAACTACTCGTAAACTGTAAATCACTTTAAAAAAGTAACTTCCATTGTTGATCCAAACATGTCCTTACCGTGGCAACATAAATAGTTGGTTCAAGGCCATTCCATGTTTACATCAATTAGTACTACTAGCAAAGATAAATTAATTAGTTTATAATAACCCAAGCTGTACATGAAGTAAAAGGTTAGAGGACATGATTCAAAACTCAAAAGGCAAATATTTGGGACATCTTCCCCATTATCGCGAATTGCTTGCTTAATTTAGCAAAGTATGTTCAAATGACAAGCGCAATGACCCGATCTCCTGAACCTAAAATACCTAACCAAGAGGCAATAAGAACCCTGAAAATTGCCTTCTTCACAGTCTGTTTAAAAACAATTTAAAAGATGATGATCATATGAAATCCACAAGGTGGGCTTAGCTGTTATACCTTGCCACTAAATCAATAAACACTCATTGGCATACTAGCAAGATAAGTTCACTAATAAATACTCCAAGGCGAATTTCTATGGCAGAACAGCAGAAGCACAGCTCTTTCCTCACATTTTTTTTCATATTTTGATCCTAAAACTTACCTGCTCGCATTAGGTAGCCTATGCCTTCGCCGCCTTCTTGACCTTCCTCCTAAGAGTATCCTGTGGAATCCACGCCTGGAAGCAGCAGTGGAACCTGTAGGAGCAACGCCATTCAATTCAAAATGATCCACATCCAATTCAAAGCTCCGACCATAACCAATACTTGAAAAAAAAGATCTATTTCTTCCCAAACCAATCGATCTCATGGAGAAGAAACCATCATCCACATACTCCTCATCAGATTCAGAATCGGAATCAAAATCACTATAGAAGGTGCGGTCATTTGGTTCAAGCACGTAATCTCCTAGAACCATAGCCCCAGGACTAGATGTTAAAATTGTGCTGATCACATCATTTCGTTCCCTCTCATACTCAAGCCTTTTCCATTTTTCTTTTCGTATAGGGTCCACATCTCGTGGTCGTGCATACGGATGCTTAGACCTAACATGCTTCCTGAGCTCCTTGTAAGTGCCTACAAAAGAGCACTCATCCTGCATGCAGCCTCTTTTCTTACCATTCAAATACTTCCGTGCTGCATCAACAACAGTCCAACCCTTTACCTGCCTACGACAAAGAGGGCAAAGAAGCTCTGGCACCTCTGCCTTGTCACCAGTTTCGCCTGCATTCAGATTGGAATTATTTGTTGCCAGTGGCAAACTTTGAACAGTTGCTTTAGTATAAGCCTTTTTGTATTGCTCAAAACAATTAGAAAAGCGATGACTTGTAGCACACATATAAGGGCGACAACCATTGTTATAAGATGAACAAAGGAGAAGGACTGCATTGTGGGGGACCTCCATACAGACAGAACAGGTTGCATCTTCCCATTCTTGCTTCTCTGATGCTTTATAAAAGCTCTCGTCCTCATCTTTCAAATTTTTCTGGGAGTGAGATGTTAATGGATATGGAGTTGCCCTCTGACATTGAGAACGGGACTTCCTTTGCACCTTGCCAACTTTAGCCATTTAGAAAACTGAACCTGAGACTTATGCAAGGGAGAGGGAAATAAAATAAAAAAGGGAGAGAAATTCTGTCATAAACCAAAAGAAAGGGAAGTTCCCAATGAATAATTTAAATGTCTAAATCCATTATTTTAATGCCATTGAAATGAATTTGTGGTACTTCATTTGTTAATTAAACCAACCAATGGTTTTTCTGCACCCATCTTTTACCCCCAAATGGAAAATAAAAGATTATTGTGGTTCAGTTCTTTCGTCTAGCTTTTGCAGCAACAGCTAAGCCACAAATTATGGGTGTTTGAATCTTATTACAAGTAGACATAGAAACAACACAATGTCAAAAAGCTGGTCCTAGCTATGAGCATTAATCATACGGTTTATATTCTAAACTGTTTAAAAGAGGGGGATAACCCCAGGGAACTATAGCATAAGCTCCTTACCCAATTTTAACACAACAACAAAGTACACAAGTCAAAGACAAAAAAAATAAACAAATAACTTCAACGTCATGGAAGTTGCAAAGAAGTTTAGAAAAAATGTAAACAAATGAAGCAAAAGAACAAAAAGTTCATATAATGGAAAAGACAAAAGAAAAAATAAACAGTAAAGATGGTAAATGCATTATGGCCACTAGCCATCACTTCCTAATAGAGGAGGAAGCTTCATTACAAACATCAACATATTTAGTTAAATACCCGCAATGGTTCTAAATATATTAAAATAAAATCTATAAACAATGACAAATGAACAAATTTTCAGCAACTACATGGAATATTTAAAAGCATTACAGACTAAATCAGATGTTGAACCGCAAAGAACATGCTATATATGGCAGTCAATTTAACATGATAAAACAGTTTTAAATTGACTATTTCAGGGGAAAATACCATTTTTGATCCGTAAATCCGTAACTTAACTCGTGGAAGGGATAATTTGATAAACCCAGCCGTCACGGACCAAAAATTAGCACAGTTGCTTACTCTTACTATCAAAAGGACCAAAATAATCCGCTCAGGGAGCGATTAGCATCTCCTCTAGTGGGCATAAGCCTATATGTTACGGAAACAGGTTACCGTAAGTGAGCAGCATTATTAAGAACAGGGTGATAATCAAAGCATCCAAAGGCCACGATCCAAAACCAAATTTCTCCGCTGCTTATTAATGCGAAAGGTAACATTTTTAATCACTTTCTGAAATCGCGGAGAAAGTATGATCGAAAAAGGTCGTTCATATCCCTGACAGAATCTTACATGCCTATCCCCATTAAATCATTGCGAGTCCAAGTCTCTAGCAAATAAGGACTTTAAGCCTCACAAATTTACAAAGCCGTAATCAGCAACATATCACACTGATTCATAACCACCCCCCATTAAAAATGTAAATTGCCAAGTTGATGCAAATACAAATGACAAAATAGACCCAAAATTGCATTAGAATCTGTGATGAGAATTGGATGAATAAAACACAAGTATCAGGGATCATCAGAACAAAAACTGGGAAAGAGCCGCGGAATGAACTCAGAACTTGGTTACATGAGGAATATTAAGGGATAAATAAAAGATCGGGAGCAACTAATACCTTCGATATCGCGCGACCGAGAGAGAAAATATTCGTGGATAGGTGTAGAATGAGAAGGAGAGCGCCCCGACCCTGGCGCTCACGTTCTTCAAGAGGGAGAAAAGAAGTATCCCCCAACCTGCTCTGCAACCTGCGTCCGAGTTAAGCCGATACGCAATGTCAAATATATAAGAGCGATTGACGATCTGATCTGAGGCTCCCGACTTGATGTTTTTTGTGTTCTTTTTTTGGTACAACATGCTGTCTTTTTTTTCTGTTGCCCACCCGGTTTACTGGAGCTTTGCTCCAACTACGTCCGGATCCGACCCGCGTCGCGCACCTAACAATGGTGGGTGAGTCTCCCAACGATGGCTGCTGCATACACAATGCTCGAACCTGAGACCTTGCTTAAACTGAAACAAGCCGCTTACCACTTGATCCAACCAGCCGTCGGTAACATGCTGTCTTTTTGGTCAAGAGGGGGTAGAATGCTATATTAAGCTGGGCCCATTAGGATTAGGCTGGGCCTTCTCTCCCCACCTCTCACACACACTCACTCACTCACTCTTATATGATTTTTTCAAAAACTAGAACAATAATGAGAAGGGGTACAACCAATGTGTGATTAATCCTAATAAATATACATTCATCATATATAATATTTTCGTATAAAAATCAGTTATTGGAGAGCTTTAAATCTGAAGATCCAGAGATCGAAATCATATTTTTGGATTAGAAAAACGGACGAGGGGTTTGCATGTTCATTTCCCTTTTTTTTATATTACTTAATTAATTGATTTTTTTTGTATAAAAATCAATTATTGGAGAGCCTTAAATCTGAAGATCCAGAGATTGAAATCACATTTTTGGATTACAAAAACGGACGAGGGGTTTGCGTGTGTATTCGCTTTTTTTTATATTACTGAATTGATTAATTTTGATTATATTATAAATTAAATTAATTTATAATTTTTATTTTTTAATAACTTCATATGTTTAATATCATTTTTTTAAATGAGAACTGAATACTTCATTACATAATAATGAGAACCAAATTTACGTACAGATATAGGCTGAAAAATAAACTCGCTTTTATTATTCACGACCCTAAACTAATGGTGGAGAATGATAAAAACACAAATCATTCCTCAAATGTTTAGCCAACCTAGTAAACTAGAGACGCTTTCTAAAACTGCCTCATGTAGACGTACAATTGTTTGAAAAAATAACATTGTAAAGAAAAAAGAGAAGAAATAATGCCTATATCCATAGACAGTGATATAAATACCCAATAATACATTACAAAAAATGGATCAACGATCTAATTACAAGATTGACAAATAACAACTTTGAAGAGATATAAATATACAACAACGGTAGCATTATGATCGTTAAGGCAAATATGAACAAATATACTAATCGCCAGGGCTAACCATACACAGATACTCTCATCCCTTGAACCAATTCAAGCACAACAATTCACAGCTTGAAGTTGATTCACTGCCTTGCTAAAGCATACAAATCAATAGCCAACATTGGATAATCAAATACATACAGAGCATCCCTCAAACAAGAAACCAAAAGCTTAATTCAAGTGGTTCAGAAAGAAGCTGCTCGATCCACCTCAGTGAGAAGGCAAGATATCAGAACCAACCTGTTTAGTTGATTTTGGGGAGCGCCGGATCATTTCGAGAAGGAAAACTATAAACTGCATAGGACGAGCAGCAATTGCAGATTTGCACCAATAAAGAATTCGGGACCAACTCCAGCAAGTTGAAGATTGGACACAATGATGCTCCACATTCAATAATGAACAGAGCTGTCACTAGGAAGAAAAATACGATGAGCCAGTGAAAGATATATGAGCATCCCGTTGTACAATAATATGCACGAGTGAAAATACAAAGCCAAAGCCAATTAAGAATTCCACCACATATGGGTCAAGCAGAATGACAAGCCATGTTTAAAATGGCTGAAAATGATTTCAAGAAAGAGAGATATAAAGAGATTCCTTATCATGATGGTTGTTACACATTATTAAAGTTATTAAGAAATTAATCCTTCCCTCATGCAAAAGTAGCAGGCCTCCTTCCCACATATTTCAAGGAAAGTTGCTTCCCACCATAGGAAAAATACGTCATCAATATTTCCCTCACCGATAAAATACTTCGACTATTTTGCCCCCACTTGATATAAAATATTTAATTTTTAAATCCTTGAAAATGAATATCATTTTATATAAATATTTAAATGTCATTTCTCTAGAAAATAATTAAAATATCAGTCTTCTTTTTTATATTGAAATAGTGCACATGATTTTTAAAACAAAATTTGAGTATTTTCATTATACGTCACTTCGACTCTTCATTTTTTATCTGTGATTATGTCATACCAAATTTTCGATGCAAAATAAATAAATGAAAATAATTCCTTCCTATCTAACCAACAACACGTTGCTAGCCCAAAAATCACATTACCCTTGAAGTCCCTCTCCCCTCCATTTCCTTAAAAAAAAAAACAATTCCATCCAGCCGAACATGACCTTTATTTCTTTCATTTACCTACTTTTCTTGTCTCCCTTATGCATAATTAACCCCCTACCAAATAAGAATGACATTGGACTCAGATCCTACTCTAGACTTCTGCACTGCATGCATATAATGAAGATCAGAATTCACGTTTCAGGCATGCCAGCTATATTTTTTCACCCGGACAAGTCAATCGATAATGACATTCTTAATCCAGATAGAGGTGCTATGAGTAAGAAACAGAGAGCAGTAAAATCAGTTAATATGGAGTAATTATTACCCAAGAGTTTCATACTTTAAGATGATCGGCTAAATTCAACCTCTTCTGGCAGGTATATAAGGAGATGCAGAGCCAGAGAATGTGGAAAGTGGCCTTTGGACAAATTGATGGTTTAAAAGCTGAGCTGCAGTGGGACGATCATCAGGATTGACTTGTAGACACTGCAGGATAAAATCTTGCGCATCTCTTGAAAGAGAGTCGGGAATAAGAGGGCGCTCACCCTTTCCAATTCTAAACAAAGCCTGCATCTGTTCTCAGAAGAAAAGATTCATGAGTTCAAAACCAGGCAATATCTCAGTTATTAATAAAATAAGAATAAAATGTTTATTTATTGGTGCAACCATATGTTACAATATAAATACAATACTCAATAATAGAGATTAGTAGTAGTGTCAGTTATAGTAGGGCATTGGGGTAGTTAGTCATGATGGCAAGCCTTGGCAATACATAAGGACCCGAATATGAATATAAATGTGTGGATCGAATGAAAAAAGCCATTCAACAGGGAAGTATGCACCAAGGGCTATCAGAGCTGGTATGATCCCAAGGCATGGAACTTCTGGAGAAGTTCAAAATGGTCATACAAGAAATGTTCGTACACATGAGTGCAGACACCAGGATAGAGCAACAAGAGAAAGTAGCAACACAGGTACAGATTGAAGTTGGAGCTGGAGAATGAGACACAGACTACCATTCCTCAAGAACCTCTGGTCCTCGTCTTAAAACTGGACATTGTTTGAGGGCTTTAAAAGCTCACGGTCCGTCATTTTTCGTGAGGTTACGAGGCTCCGGAACGATCCAGAACTCTCCAGAGGACTCCCGATTAACCCTCAGAGTGCTAGAGAGTGTAAGAGCATTCTAGAGAAGTCTACACATCTCTAACCTCAATATTTTAATATTTGCCTCTAGATTTTTCCATGTAAATATCTAGATATTTGTAAGGAGAATTCTAGAAGATGAATTGTAACCGTAGGATCGATTCAATCCCAACCGTCCATTAAGGAGGTGGGAATAGTAAGGAGGTGGGAGTTTGCCTATAAATACATCTCCCCTCCTCATTTGTAAACCATCCTTGAGTTCTCTCAAAATCAATACTACTTTCACATTCTCCAAGCTCTTTCTCTTGCCCTCAAGTTTTCCCTTTTCCTCAACTTTGCCAAGCATCCTCTTTCATAGAAAATAGGCTTACTTAGCAACTTCTAGTGAAGATTGTCTAAGCGCCGCACGGGTCGAAAGACTAGCCCCGTGACAAATGGCTAACTTGTCACCTGGACAATAGCCATGCCTTGTGAGTTAGCTACGCATGAACTCAACTGAGGAACATTGAGGCTGCCGGTCATTGTCATATCATAACTGAATCAGAAGACAGTATCACCATTACTAAAGAATGCATTTGCAGGAAAATGGAGTCATCAGTGCTGACTTCTATAACAAAGCATCCAAGACTTCCTCGCCATTATACCTTCGGATCCCTCCATATCATATCTTCAGATTTTAGAAGCCAAAGTCGCAGAACACTCAAACTTCTAAATATTTGGGCTAGAGGTGTGTTCAAGGGGTGCCAAACCTAGCTGAGCATATAAAAAAGCTGCAGAGGTTGGGGAGGTAATTGGATAGCTGGCACACAGGGTAACATGCTTCCAGAAATGGTACAAGGAACATTTGGACATGATGAAGGATAATGGTGATAAGGCTACCTTCAATCAGTAATATAAGAATAAGCCCATTGTATTCCTGCTATTGAATGAGGGGGTGAAATATTGCCAAATTGTTGGTTAAGATGGTAAACAACCTCATCCTGTAAGGAGGAGAATACAAGTTCAAATCCTAGGAAGTGCACTAGTTGGGGAAGGTGAAAACCCTTTGAGCTCTAAGTCTAGAGATTGA
This sequence comes from Vachellia pachyceras, assembly GCA_025593235.1. Lineage (NCBI taxonomy): Eukaryota > Viridiplantae > Streptophyta > Magnoliopsida > Fabales > Fabaceae > Vachellia > Vachellia pachyceras. The sequence continues at coordinate 22,437 of JANTPZ010139781.1, read as the reverse complement.
TTAACCTCAAGGCTAGAATGGCTCACGGATATCCTTGGCTAAATCTTTTTTTTTTTTTGGGGGGGGGGGATCACCAGTTGCTCCAATCACAGCTAAAAGAAAGAGAAAAATAAAGGGAATCTGAACGGTAGTCTGGTCTGCAATTCAACAACAGTTCCAGATTTTGATACTTCCATCGTACCACATCCTTAAAGACAAAACAAGGATGTCTTGTAGGGAAAAGGTGGTTGTTACCATATAATTATAATAGTCAATAATAGAGATTTCAGTATCACTTATAGAAGGGAGTTGGAATAGTTAAGCTAAGAGTCATTATGGGGGGGCATGGAAATGTACTCAGGGACCAGAATATGAATGTATATGTGTACACGGAATAGAAGGAGTCCTGCACTTGGAATTATGCACCACTAAACCAGTAACGAACCTACATTTCAACCAAATGTTGAAGCGAAGCGAGAAAATATCAATATAACACAGGAGTTAATTTATATAATAAATAAGGGAACTTAGCTACCATAATGACATTGAATTGCAGAAGTGAACTTTTTTTGGGTTTAAATTGAAAAAGTGAACTTTTGGCAAAGGAAAGGATCAACAATAGTTAGTTGAGATTTAATTAAAACCTTCATTGAAACTGTAGAATCTGAATAGCATTTGAGGTTAAAGGAACATTAGCAGGAAACATGAGTACATGATGAAAAGGTCAGGGATCCTATAAAATTTTTTGATATGAGTTGCTAATATCAATGAAATTGAAAGTGCAATAAATGGCATACACATTCCAAATGAGAGTATGGAATTTGGCCCGTTAACATCTCAAGCACAGTGCACCCCAGACTCCATACATCAGCTGGAATTCCATAACCTTGATTCTTTCCTTTCACAACCTGCATATTGCAGCTTGATAAATAACAGTCATGCTTTAAAAAATTTAAAATAGAACTAACACCCCAAAAGGAGGAATATCTTCATGTTCAAGGATTACAATTTCGTAAAAGGAATGTTTCTTCTGATTCATAATTCTTGTTAGTTGTTACAAATATGCCGCACCAATGTAGCTCAGAAAGAAGGCAGCATTACTACATAATTTTCATTATTTTATATCATTGATCAAATTTCAAGGTGAATGAACTGGATTCAGGAGAAGAGGTCAAAATGAAATGCATTGTAAAGGTTGATCAGGAAGCACATCATGTCATTAAGTTATTCAGTTCACCTAGGCATACGTATTAGGCTACTTTAGTAACCTCAGCAAACTTCAACTAATCATACAATTCATGTTTTCTATGAAAGCGGTAGAAGATTATGTTGCATAATATAATTCTTCAATTTATTTAGGTACATAATAGAAGTCCCAATTCTACCACAATATAAACCTCCTTGAAGCTATTATAAATAGATGTAACAAAATCCTCTCTTTATCAAGGATTTCCAAAATATTCCATCTCTCCTCTCTTCTTTATTGTATTAAATTACAAATGCATGCCCATGCAACATTACAGGGTTTCTTGGATTCAGCCTTTCTAATCAACTGAAAGGTACAAGAGAACATATGAAGTATTCCAGCGCTTGTACGCAGTTTATTAATTTATATCTATGATACTAATGGAATATCGGATTAGTTAGATTATTTTATTTTATTTTAAAATTTAGTATTTCTTGTTTAGTAAAAGTTCTCTTAGATATGATGTGGATTAGGATTTAAATTAATTTGGATTATTTTATTTAGCTAGGATTTAGTTTATTTTAATTTGAATAAACCTTGTCCTATATAGCTTAATCAGGGTTAAGGTTTAAACTCTAGATAGAATTACGATCTTTCATTTGTAAGAACTTTTGTATGAATTGAAAGTGCATTTTCAGTTCTCAGTCTCTCCCACAATTTCTTCTCTCTCACCCTCCTTTGCTGTTATCTCTCCCTTCTCTCTTCCCTTCCCCCCTCTACATTTTCATTTGTAAGACCTTTTGGATGAAGTGAATAAAGAAAGTGCATTTGAGTTCTCAGTCTCTCCCCCTCCTTTTTTGCTGTCTCTCCCTTCTCTTTTCCCTTTCCCCCCTCTGCTTTACACCAAATATGGTGTCCATATAGACTAATAATGTCCAAAGGCCATAAAAGTGGAGACTGCCAATAACTTCACAGGTAAACAAAGTAAAACACTTGGGCCGTAACAATTATAAAATGTTTTAACCTATTATGGATGACTGGTTAAGAATTAGACATAAGAATAATGCGAGCATGTAATAACTCTATTAATAAAAGTTCTCTGGTCTATCATAAAGTCAGACCAATATTATTCCAATAATTGTGTTCTGAAGAGAAGAATTAAGGCAGACCTCAGGTGCCATCCAGAATGCTGTCCCCTTGCACGACTTGATATCATTCAGTTTGGTTGCCTGAAACACATAACTCATGGTAAGCAACATCGACGACGACGACGACGATGACGATGACGATGAGAAGAAGAAGAAGAATAAAGAATCCAAAATCTATAATTGAAATAAAAGTACTGCATAGAAAAAAGAGCATAGAAAGAGTTAGAGGACAGGTAAAACCTTTGCCAATCCAAAATCTGCAAGCTTGACAGATCCATTTGCGTCTACCAATATATTTGCACATTTAATATCCCTTAAATATATCAGAAAAAGAAGTATATTAGTTCTACAAAGACATCAAGAATATTGCATAAATAACACAGAAAAGCTGGAAAAATGATAGGGAAATCATGAGCTAAACTCGAGAGCATACTCTATTCATTTCAGAGTTGTGTATATTTGATGGACTCAAAATTATTGGGACCATGGTATTGAAAACCTCTAACAGGAGAAAGGAAGGAGAAAAGAAGGGATTTGAGCATGAGGGGAGAACACATTAGAGGAGGTCAGAAGCCAGAACTTACTCTAGAAGAGCCGAGAAAGGAAATCATCTAACTATGCCTGCCTAGTAGGGAGGATTTGAGCTAACAGGTGGACAAAGTTTGTTAGACGGGATACTGTGAGGGGTAGGTAAAAAGTAAGGCAAGAGAGATTTAGCATTTGGAGGAGAATCTCTGGCCTCCCAAAATTTAATACCATAAATAATTAATCACCTGTTAGGCAATTGGTTAATCATGAAAGTTACGAATTGTTCTCAAATTAACTCATAACTGACTAAAACATCTATACTTGAGATTCTTAATAAACAAATCAAGTATTTGCATACCCTAGTACAAAATATCAGAACAGAAAGTTATGCATATCCATAAGTTTAAGCTAAACACCGATAGCTGCATTTCAAAATTTCACACACCTGATAAACATACACAGGTTAATTTCTTTTTGCATACATTCTCTTTTAACTTCAATCTGTCAATTACTATTTGTTCTGTATTTGGGTAGGAATTACAGCTTCTTTATAGTTAAATAAATCATGCATTTTGGAAGGTCCCATCAATGTTACAAAAGAAAACAGCTCTTTAAACACCTGTGAATCACATTTCGATCATGAAGATACTTTAAACCATGCAGAATCTGTCTTGTGTAGGCAGATACTTGGGAGTCTCGAAGATTGTAGCACCGATAAAGGTTTGCAAGGGAACCTTTAGTCACGAGCTCAAGAAAAATATATAGCTTTGATTGATCCTGCAATACGCAAGAAGCTGAATATAGAGTACAAGCCAATTTCCCCACAGAAAGTTATCTAGGACAAAATTTCACGTCATGCACAGGATGACAGATACAGAAAAAGAAAAACGCTCTAGTTAACACTTGTTTTTAACTGGGGGAAATCTGAAAACAACAAATTTGACTGACACAGAATAACTAATAAAACTAACCGATACAAACATTATCATACCACATGCTTTACAATGCCACAAATCATCTATTAAGAGAATTGTAAAGCATTTAGCCCCTCATTTACAGTGAATAAAATCTGAGACTGGCCAGAGCGATTAATGCAGCAGCACAACTGCAACTGTTGAGGGACCATTAGCATGAGCCGTAATTGGCAATGCAGCAAACAAATCTCAACTGGAAACTAATGTTATCTTCACAAGATAGCATAACAAAATGAAAATACTGCAATACCTCAAAAGCTCATGTCATAGTGGTATTTGATTGGCTTGGAAAGCTATTTTTTAATTCACATTGTATTGTATTCAGGTACACATCATCTCATTAACTGTAGTTGCGTGTAAAATAAAAGGGCTTCAATTGTAGCAAAGCTAAACCAAGCATCACATAAATTTTGCTAAATACAGCAGAACTACTCAAATGTGTTACGCTAAGGTCTCTTACATTTGAAAATATATAATTCTTGCTGCCACAAGAGCACAACCCACTTCTTCGACTCAATAAACAAACAAATAAAAATCCAATAGGTGTTTGAGATGCACAGAACAACTCATGACATGAACAGAATCTATAAAGGCAATACAACAATGGTATACAGCAAGAATAATATCAAATAGTTAACATAAAAGGGAAAGGAAGAACAGAAAAGGAAGAAATCACCATTTCTGTGCCATAGTATTGGACTATATTCTCATGTTCAAACTGACTCAAAAGAGCAATTTCCTGCGAGGGAGAGAATGGGGAGTATGAAGGAAAATGAAAGGAAAGAATTTGCAGGAGAAATACCAAGGACAGAGTAAATGGAGTTTGTCTTACAAGAAAGCATAATATTTAGGTAAGAAAACTTATCTTGCTTCAAAAAAAAAAAAAGAGTTCATATATGAAAAGTTATCAAGTAATTAAAAGAGAAAATCGAGCTTGTCTAACTTGCTCCAAGCAATAGACACTTTGCCTTCCCTGGTCATCTTGATCAAGCAGTGAAACCTCCTTTACAGCAAAAAAGAACCCATCTCTACAATCATAATCAAAAGATACCAAAAAAGAATTTGCAGTTAGCCTTAAAGTGAAATGAAATCAGCTATTAGATTGCAGGCACAAAAACAGGCCCCACGCAGACACAGTAAACCTTATATTTATATGTAGCTTTGCTCTTGAGCTTTATACGGAAACAAATACAAAAGATGGATGCAATTTGGATTAAAAATATAGATCATTATATAAACCAAGGCCCACATCACCATGGAAGTAGGACGTCAACTTAACATCCAAGACAACTTCAATTTCAACAAAATCTGCCATTATATGGTAGTTATAAGATCCAGGCCAATGCAAAATAGCTCTTCACCTTAATTTTTTTTTTTTTTATCTCCAACAGTTTACATTTACTGTTTTAAAAATATAGATCATTATATAAACCAAGGCCCACATCACCATGGAAGTAGGACGTCAACTTAACATCCAAGACAACTTCAATTTCAACAAAATCTGCCATTATATGGTAGTTATAAGATCCAGGCCAATGCAAAATAGCTCTTCACCTTAATTTTTTTTTTTTTTATCTCCAACAGTTTACATTTACTGTTTTAAAAATATAGATCATTATATAAACCAAGGCCCACATCACCATGGAAGTAGGACGTCAACTTAACATCCAAGACAACTTCAATTTCAACAAAATCTGCCATTATATGGTAGTTATAAGATCCAGGCCAATGCAAAATAGCTCTTCACCTTAATTTTTTTTTTTTTTATCTCCAACAGTTTACATTTACTGTTTTAAAAATATAGATCATTATATAAACCAAGGCCCACATCACCATGGAAGTAGGACGTCAACTTAACATCCAAGACAACTTCAATTTCAACAAAATCTGCCATTACATGGTAGTTATAAGATCCAGGCCAATGCAAAATAGCTCATTTACCTTAATTTTTTTTTATCTCCAACAGTTTACATTTACTATTTTCATTCGTGTTCCCAACTTAAGTAAGAGAATGGACAGCCTTAATTTTAGCATAGAATTAAGGGGAAAACAAGATTTATGTAATAATGTTTATATGTAGGAATCATGATCTGCAATATAACAATTAGTTAAATACAAGATTTCTGGATCGAATTTTATCAATACTATCAGAAATTATTGGAGCTCCAATAAACAGGCTGCACATATGGGAAAGTAGGAGGCAAAGAGCCATTGGCAGTATGTGGAACATGGAAAATTTCAACTGCAAAAAATAATAGCCATTGTAACGTTGAAGCTAGGGTTATCAGCTTTCAATAAATGGATGAGACGTGACACAAATGCACACACTTCTGATTAAAAAATGCCCTCACGAGAGCATCTACGAAGCAGACAATGTGCCCGTTTGAAAAATCATTAGGATATTGTGCTTGTTTGGGAACTCCGTTGGAAAAATGAATTTTGCAGATTTTGAGACATTTTGAGAATTTCGAGATGGTTTTACGGATTTCAAGATGGTTTTTATGAATTTCGAGATGGTTTTTACAGATTTCGAGATGGTTTTGTCTCGACTTACGTGCACCGTTTGGGAAAATGGCTTCCCAAACAGGCACATTGTATTTTGGCATAATGCATTTTGTCCATAATACATTTTGGCATAATGCATTCACGTTTTACGTTGGATTCAGAATATATTTATTTTGCTAAAAATGAGTTTTTACTTAGAATGTATTTTGAAAGAAATAATAACCAAAAGCTAGAGTCTGGACTTTTAGGTCCAAAATGGATTTTGAACCTCCAAAAAGAGTTCCCAAACACACTCAATGTCCAAGTAATGAGAAGAACAATAGTCTAGGAAAACATTGGTCCAAAAGAAAGTTAGCAAGACAATAGCCTGTCATATTCAACAAGCATATCCCATTCTTTATATAAAGAACAAGTACTACTGAGATTTGGAAGCATAGATATTATTTTTCCACAAGGGTTGCAGTCCATAAACAGGATTAAGGACAGAGCTTATATGCACCCTCTAAAAGCGCTTGTTATCAGATTGTTCAATTAAATTATAGATGCCTACCATGGCCAAGAAATATAGGAGCCTACTTCGTTTATTGGATGACCCAATAACGTGAAGTTCAAAGATTTTATCCACATGTTATGGTTCAATTGAAGACACTTAAAGAAACTGCAATTTTTTTTTTTGGTAAACTGTATTCTCCGTTACCTCCATTAATAGGGAGACAAAGTTACAGACGACCACGATAAAGAACCAATATAACAAAGCCATTTTTTATCCGGGGGGAAAGCATCGGGAAACGGCTCATGTAATAACGAACTCGGAAAACGAGAGCTTCAAAAACTTACTCAGAAATTCCTTCATAGACTGACCCAAACGAACCACGTCCCAAAAGCTCACCCTTTTCCCAGTTCGTAATTCTGCGCCCGAATCTTAGGCTGGGAGATATGTTATTCGATGGAGGATCCGTTAAAGTGCTAGAAGAATCATCTTCGTTTGACGTAGTAAACGAACACGATGCCGAAAACTGAGCAACGATCTCCGCAATCCTTGTTGCATTAACATCCTCTTCTCCTCTCGGACTTACCTTGCCTTCAACTACCGGTTCTTCTTTTTCCTCTTCATTTACTTGTACTTGCTCTGCTTCCCTAGGCATCACTTTGTTATCATCGGAAGGGTTCAACCCCCCGTAACTTCTAAAAGATTGTCTTCCAACTTGCGGAGCTAAACCCCTTAAAATGTCCCAAGTAGAGCAAGTGTTATCAATGACTGGATGCCTCGCCCCAGGCGGTGGCTTTAGCATCGGCGGACGGATTCCTTTAATACCTAATCCGACACTGGTTCCGCAAACACCACCACCAGCAATGCAGCACCCACTAGTCTCAGCAGGCTCATCCTGAGTTGACTCAGCCAGACATCTGACTGTAGCCCTTCCTTCGAATTTGTTACCTGAGTCACCCACTAATGGACTCTCGTCTTGTAATTCCCCGTTCTCCCGACCTTCTACCTCGTTCATCTTCGTACTTGGTGTAATATCCGAAGACGATCTAATTTTCATAGCCTCCCACGCCGCCGCCGGAATGGAGAAGTCTTCAGGTCCGGAAAGCCCCAAATCTCTGCATATGCGATCAACCTCGCCCTCAGCTCCGGTAATTCGAAAGCTGGTTCGATCGCAGAACTCCGCTGATCGAGTGTAGAGGGATCCACACGAGTGTAGAGACGACGAAGACGACCCAGCATCATACTCAACGTGCTTGACGGCGTTGCGGCGATCGAGCCGGGGTTTACTTCGGACTTTATTCGGGTCCATGCACCTGTTATGCTTTCTGTGACCGAAAAAACGAGATAGGTGATGCATAGAGAACCAGGTCCATCTAAAAGCAAGACATGTGTTTTGATCAAGAATTGAGGTCAGGATCTAGAAAGAACTTGAAACTAGTTCGACCATATGATTTCTTCTTCTGAGAAGATTGAAGAACTCAGAACTTGTGCTCCTCTCGCTGCTACGAGAGCAGTGATTGTTAAGGCTTCAGTGGAAGGCGCTGGAGGAGGAAACGCTCACCATAGACAAGCCCAGCGCCGACACGGGGATGCAGAGGGAAATGGTTTAGTGAAAACAAAAGGGAAGCTCAAGAAGGACCCGACTGGTAAACGCGCTATTGCTAGAGAGAGACAAAAATGCGCCACCACGTGGACAAATTCGTTTCGCCCATGTAGCTTTTATTGTCCACCAGTTAGGGGAGAGCAATGGGCGGACGGGGCTACCCCGTGGTGCAACCCGTGCCCCACCCGTGAAGAGTCTCACGGGTACGGAGCAGCCCGTACCCGTAAGTAAACCCGTTTTGACCCGTATAAACGGGTACAGGGCAAGACGGGCGGTCCAGTGCGGGTGACAGGTTACTCGTTAGTGGCAACCCCTCTTTTCCCCTCTCAAAGTTTCCACTTGCAACAACGAAATAGCATTTTACCAGCAAAACAACATTTCGGTTTCAGATTCAAGATTACATACCTGCAGATTTCAGTTTCAGATTCAAAATTACAGTTTCAAATCCAAAAAGCTACATTTCAGTTTTAGATTCAAAATTACAGCAGCATTTGGACTCCGGCATGATCTCGTGCAACGAGGTTTTGGGAGATGACGTTTGGACTCCGATGATCGGTTGATGCCGATGGAGACCTGCTATTCAGCTGGCTAGAGACGATGATGAGATAAGTTCTAGCATCGAGGTTTTGGGGTTCGACAGCCGATGATGAGATTTGAGACGACGATGAGCTACGTTTAGGGTTTTGCAGTGGAGGCGACGATGAGAGTTGAGATGACGATGATGAGCTACATACCAAGGAAGATCATGATTGGTCTTTAATGAGCAGTGGAGGCTTGGCTTGTGGTGACGATGAACTACACACTGCACATGGGGTCACCGGTCACTGGCGTTTAGACCTAGGGAGGTCACGACTCATGGGGCTCTGCTCTGGACTCTGGAGCAGTGGAGCTAAGTGACTAGTGAGGACACCAGAGTGGCAAGCAGTGAGGCTGAAAAAAAATAAAAAATAAAAATAAAACGGGCATAACGGGCGGGTACGGGCACCCCGTTAGTGAACCCGTACCCCGCCCCGTTTATGGGGCACCCCTCCCATTTTGAACCCGCCTGTGACGGGTTTCAGTTGGGCGGGTTGAAATGTCGCGGGCGGGGGGGCGGGACAGGCTTTTTGCTCACCCCTACCACCTGTATTAAATTGGATCCAGGTGGTCATTCTCCATGTTTACACATTTCGGAGAAATGAGTCTACGAATTTCTAGATGATTTTACGGATTTCGAGATGGTTTTTACAGATTTCGAGATGGTTTTGTCTCGGCTTACGTGCACCGTTTGGGAAAATGGCTTCCCAAACAGGCACTAAGTTTCCCGCACCAGTTTATCTCAAGGCTCAAGCTATCACTACTAATGCAAGAAGTTTCGTTTTCCATCTTCAATTTGAATCTGGGCGTTCCTTGCTCCCATCTATTTGCTCTGTTTCTTCTCCCACAGCTTAGTGCTGGTCGTGGGTGCTTCCTGTGTTTTCTGGTCACTCTTACATTTTGAACAAACATTCTGGAAATCATCTTTCTTCCTGTTTTTCTTATTTTCTATTCTACCAAACCTTTTCAATCCATTTTTTTGTAAAGATTTTTTCTGGAGTTCTTTCACTCTGAGTATTTGGTCTTCACGGCTCTTCCACTAATTTTCTTCTCTTCTTCCTCTTCTTTCTTATATTCTCTGGTAAATTTTCTTTCTTTCAGAGTTTGGCGTGTATCTTAGACAAGTGAAAAAAGTGAACCGACCAACCCATCAACCCAAAGGGTTGATCGGTTTACTCATTGGTTCCACAGGTTTATACAGGTTGACATCGGTTTACTCAGGTTTACCCGCAGGTCGGAGTAGTGGCTAGATCACTAGTTTCCGAACTACTCCAACCGATCCGATTTTTTGTACCAGGCATGAAACTGAACTTGTTGAAATGTTGGACGGTCAATCTAAATGCAGTTTCATAGTTAATAACATTACTTCGATTAGATGTCAATGAGAGATATGAAACCAACCAGTTATAACCTTTGTATCACACTTCAAGGCAATATGTTTTCTGATGTTATATTTTCTTTTACCAAAATTCCACATTTTCTAGATAAAATATGTTTGTGATTAAGTGCATTATATTGGTAAGGAATATGAGTTTGATAAAAATAAACAGATATGTAACACAACGATGAAAGTGAGATAGATTAATATTGAATATCATACATAACAAGCACCAGTAAGATCTGGCACATCTCCCATCTCACGTGGACTATGGAAACAATCACAAAGCTGGCTAGATAATAATATATGTAAGTATAGCTAGCAAGTGCAAGTGCGGTGAATACAAACCGTCCTTATTATAGTCATGAACGTATCATAAGGGGGGCATATGTGAAATATTCACTTCATTGGAGGCTTATGGGGAGGCCTATGAGGTGATTCAGGTTTGTTTCTAGGAATTGAAGGCTTCTCCATCTTTGGTGCAGGTTTAAGAAAAGGGCTGTCTTCTCCATGTAATGGCTTTTTCTCTGATAAACGATGTCCAGGATGGTTATTATGGTCTCGGGGATGATTGTTTTTTGGAGGTGGCTTCTCACCCTTTGACCTGTGTTCAAACAATGCCTTCTCCTCTGACAAACGATGTACAGGATGATCACGGTCATGAGGAGCATTGCCTTTGGGAGGCAGCTTCTCGCCCTTTGGTTTGTGGTCAAAGAATGGCTTCTCCTCTAATAAACGATGTCCAGGATGATCACGGTCATGAGGAGGATTGTCTTTGGGAGGCGGCTTCTCACCCATTGGTCTATGTTCAAAGAATGGCTTCTCCTCTGATAAACGATGTCCAGGATGATCACGGTCATGAGGAGGATTGCCTTTGTGAGACGGCTTCTCGCCCTTTGGTTTGTGTTCAAAGAATGGCCTCTTCTCTGATAAACGGTGTCCAGGATGATCACGATCATGAGGAGGATTGTTCTTTAGAGGGGGTTTCTCACCCATTGATTTGGGTTCAGGAGGAGATTTGTGTTCAAGGAATGGCTTTTCCTCAGACAAACGATGTCCAATGAATGGCTTCCCTTGTGGAGGTTTCTCAACAGGATTTGGTGGCTTGTGTTTAGGGAAATGCCCATGATCAAAATCTGCTCTCATCGGACTGATCAGAATGACCAGTCCCAGGAAGAACAACAGTGGAGTGATACCAGAAGCCATATTTCTAGCTGATTGCTCACTTGGTTGCGATGTTGCAAGAACCTGGAAATGCATGTGGGCTTTTATAGCAGAAGATCAAAGGCATGCTACGTCACTAGCCATGTCACTTCACACTTACCAGTCATTGGTTTCACATCTCAAGGGTCCTATATGAGTCTGTGGAGTTGAGAAGTTTGAAATATTGTGCGCGTTCACTTTGTGTCTGTCTCTTTGTGATGTCAAAGTGCTCAATTCTAGTTTGATTTTGTGACTTCAAGTAGGCCCACCTGCTTTATCGCCTCCTGTTCACTAAAATCTACTGTCATCAATTGAATTTCCTTCATTTGTTAACCGTAGGTGTCTTACCGAATCTACTGTCATTAAGTATCTGATAATGACTTGTCTCCTGTTCAGTTTATAACTGTGCTTTAGGGGAAAAAACTGAGATTCTTCGTACAGATAGAATAAAACGACTCAGTCATAACCAGTTCAGTTTTTAATGAGCACAAAGTGTCAAAGATTCAGGTTTCAATTTCCTCTTCATCATGTGAACGGTGGAGAGATCAATGATTTTACATGAAAGTTTTGACTGATTCTTCTCCAATCCCAGACGGAAGAGTTAAATAATGAACTGGTTGAGATTAAAAATTAATTTAGTTCTTCGTATGAAATATGTATTTAATTCAATAAAATATCTCGGTTAATCGTCATCACATTGACGAGAATACTCTTCAATATATAGAAGTAATAGAAATAATTTAAAAAATTTATATATTTAGGATTTTTCAAAACTCAACTTATGTTCAGTGATTAAAGAATAAGATTAGATGGTCTGACAAGGGTTTCTATAAAATCAACGGTTTTGGGTTTAATGGGAAAAAAGGCTAAAATTATTTTTTTCTCAAAAAATTTGACCTTGGCATAAAAGTCAAAATATTTTCAGTCAATTTATAGCTATATGGCACTATTTATAAATCCCTTTCAATATGTTTTATACATACTAAAGAAAACCTTAAACGTATTAATTCTACATTAAAATTTAACTATTTTTCAACTTTATCCTTATTTAATATACACTATAACACATAAAGAACAAATTCAACACACAATAAATAAATGGTAAAATTATACGTTCATATGAAAATTTAATAACCTGACTTATATATACAGAACCACATAAATATTCTCTCTTTACCTCTTAAATTGGATTTGAAAAGTATTTATTTCATTGAAAATTTCTGTATTCAGATGTATTAGGTTAATAATTAGACACATTATGATTTTTTTTTTCTTACATATGTATATAGTTACATTTATTCAATTTTTACTACATCATCGTGGTTCAACTAAAATTTATTTTAAAATATTTTATGAAGTTTCGTATACGTGTATAAAAAGAATTATATTTCAACTTTCCTAAAACTATTTTTTTAAAATGATTTTGGAGTCCGGCCGAACCAACAGGCACTAAGGTAGAAATCAAGGGGTTGAAGTGCGAGGAGGCGTTAAAAAATGGGGCCTTTTTAGTTTTCTCCATTCCCCACATAGGGTGATAGGGATGCTGACCTATGTTTCACGCGCTTTCAATAATAAAATACTCGACTCCTGTTTCACTAGCTTTCAATAATAAAATAATATGTTAATTGTTGTAAATATTTTAGAGTGAATGTCCATATTTTAGAATAGATTCCTAAGTTTTGACTCAAAATCAAAAGATAGATTTTATCCAAGTATAAAAAATTTTTTGAAAAGTTATTTTGGTTACAAAATATCGGTTAGATACCTAGGTTTTCTCTTTCCTACTTTTTCTTCTTTCCTCTTTCCTACTTTTTTTCTTCTTTCCTCTTTCGTACCTTTTCTTTCCTTCTCTTTCATCTTCCATATTTTTTTCTCTTTCCTCTTTCCTACTTTTCATTTTTTCACTTTCCTCTTTCCTACCTACTTTTTGCTTCGGAATCCGAAGAAGCTAATAATTTTCTAAACATAAATCACTTTTCAAAACTTAGAGCTCGTTCGGGGTGGTGCTGAATTTTTGATTTTTTGTTTTAAAATGCAATTTTGAAAACAAAACGTGTTCAGCTAAAATGGGGTTGAGTTGATTTTTAACACAATTTCAAAACAGATTTTATCTAGATTTGAAAACCATAAAAAATGGTTTTCGGATTTTAGTTTTAGTTTTGAAAAATTTATTACCTTTCCCAACGACATTTCTCCTTCCCTCTTCATCATCTCTCACTCAACCGTCATCACCTTCCCAGCCCCTTAATTTTGCCTCTCACACTCCCAACTTTGGCTCCGGTTCCGCCCCTCCGATTCCGATTCCACCTTATTTGAATCCTACTCCTCTTCTACCATTGGCATCCGCAACAAATCCAAGCCCACCCATACCACCTGAATCGACAACGAATCCAGTCTCCGTCTGACTCTAACCCCAATCCCCGTCCCGCCTTTATTACAGGCGGCGGGTTGGCTCTAGTCCGCCACGCCTTTTTTTAAAATTTTTTATTTTAAAAATAATATATTATATATTATTCTTACATTTTTCATCTCAATATTTTTTTCAAAGTATGATAAATAATACTTAATACATTCAAAAATAGTATATAATATTTTATTTTTCATATCAAATTTCTATAATATTATATTTAAAATTATAACAACACATTAATATTTATATTTTTGTTTTAAAACATGAAAAAAAGTCATTATTAAAAAATTTATTTTTTATTTTTATTATTTTTTTCATCATTTGATGGTAGTAGCATAATTGATTTGACCTATTTTACATATTTCTAATTCACAACACCTTTTTCAAATTGGAAACCAAAAAACGTAAAACAAAAAACTAAAAACAAAAACTAGTTTTTGTTTTTAAAAATTTTGAAACTTAAAATTCAAAACCATCCCGAACGGGGCCTTAGGTTTTACCTCAAAATCTATAAAAGCTATTTTCTAAAATCTATTCTTCAAAACTTAGGTTTTGTCTCAGAATTTGTAAAATCTATTCTGAAAATGAGATCCAAACAAACCCTTAATGTCATAATCCTGTAACCTCCCATTGTAACCTCCTATTGAAGAGTTCTCTAGCATTTATATCACGTAACACCTAATTGTATAATTATGTTGCTTTATTCTCTTTGTAACTCTTTAGATTAGCATCCAAAGTTTGTTCCCTGTAAATAGATGTGTTATACACACTTGGGAAAATGCAATAAAATGAAAGAGTGCTCCTTTTTATTCTCTCCATCATCTTTCTCTCATCTTCTTTTTTCGATCAAAATCTTTCTCTCATCTTCTACATCTCTTTATTTCTACCTCTTGTATATTTTTAACAACAGTATTAATGTAAGAGCCAATTAATTTTTTGTATCCAAAAAAGAGCCAATTAATTTTTTTATGAAAGAATAAATAAGTTAAAATTTTTTAAAGAATATTCATAATTATTATTTTTCAAAATAATTTATCTACTTGTAAATTGATATAATATATTCGATCCTTAATATAAGAGTCTGATTATTTTTTAAATTAAAAAAGAAAAATAAATTACTTAATTAGAATATATAATATGAAGCATTTATGTGTATTATTATATTATATATGAATTTATAAATTTAGTTTGGAGAAAATGATAAACATGAGTTACTTAACTTTCTTAGTCTCTCCAAAAAAGTCAATTGGCTCTTGTATTAAGAATCAAAGATAGGATAATATAATCATGCATATATATAATTACTTTTAAGTAATTTATTTAACTTTCCAAAAAGTTAAATGACTCTTATATTAATATATGAACTAGTAAAACCCAATGATTAGTCCACAATTAGCTTGATTTCTAACTCCGAAACTTCATTCACTTGACTCGTCTTTTATTCATCTTTTTTTCAATGGTGCCGTGTAACCCTAGCTAGAGTTGCCCCGATTTTGGGTATGTTTGCATTAGTCACATACAAGTATGTTTTTTAGGATAAAGTAAAATTCTTCTCATATACTTATTATGTGCATAGTAAATAATGTTAAAAATGTACATTCTACCATTAATTCAAATATACATTATATATATTACTCCCGGTACCTATGGGTTACTAATATCAATAGATTAAAGAATTATTTAGGTATTATATTCATTTTTCAGTGTTGGTTTATGATTTTGGGTTAAAATTGTTTTTGGGAAAAAAATCTAAGGGAAATTTACAATTAAGTCCCAAATAGAAGAATTAATGAATGAAAAGTCCAAAAGATTCAAAAATTACCATAATGTCCCAAGAGTAACTGCTGAGGTTGTTAATGAAGGCTGGTAAGGTTGTTAATGACAACCTCAGCAGTTACTCCTGAGAACTTATGGTAATTTTTTGAATCTTTAGAACCTTTCATTCATTAATTCTTATATTTGGGAATTAATTGTAAATTTTTCAAAAATCTATCCATGCCTTGTTGATGAATAAGTCCGAACCCATTCTAAGTATAATACAAATAAAAGTACATTATTGTTTAATATACCCTTTTATCTATGTAAAGGTTCAAAAATAGCTATAAACACTTATCAAGAATGAGTTCAGCACCATATATTTTTAAAAGTGCAAAAATACCCATAAAAATTTAAAATAGGTGAAAAAAAATTTAAATGTAACATAACCCCGTTATTATTTATAGTAAGTCCACGTTATTTTTTCAAATGCGTATTTAACGGTGTTAGGTTATTTTTAATGATCATGACATTTTTACTCATATATCAAATGTTTATGGGTAATTTTACACCTCTAAAAAGTATATAGTGTTTGACTCACGTAAAAATTTGTGGGTATTTTTGCTAATTAACTCTTTTATTTAAAAGAAAAGAGGAAACGGTTAGAATTTAGAAATAATGGTTTTATTCTTGCATTCCAATTTTCTTCACCCATCAGTACTATTTTTGTGACATAAACAAAATTCACGCCCCACACACTATTTCATAAGATTGACTGAGGTGTGTTGGATTTAAATTATTTTAAATGATTTTATTTGGTATGAAATAAATATGTTGGAGGAATTCTGGAAGTAAAATACAAAAGCAATTTTCGAATATCATTATTATTACTCATATTCAAGAAACATTAGTTTCCTACATTTAGCATATTATTATCATTGCAATTGGATTTACATGATTAAATTCTCTTTACAAGTGAAAAATTATGCTTACACAAGAACTCCATTATAATTGTTCATTAAATACATATAAGAAAAAGAATAATCCATTATCTTCTTTTTGTATTTTAGTTCAATTTTTTTTTGTAATAATTAACGGTCGGATGGTTATTTGTTTGATGAAATCAAGGGTCGATTTGATATACTGGAATTAATAATTAATTTAATGGATATGAAAATGGAATGAGTATGAAATTTAAAAATATGTTATATCATAAAAATGTGATCCAATTTTTATTTAAAAATACCAAAATACCCTTCCAATAAGATCCATCCTACTAAGGAGCACCATCGCTGGTTGTTGAGCATTCGGTGGCTGAAAATTGAGAAGGTAGAGGGTGAAGGGTGAAAATGGGGAATGAGTATAAGGAATTGCAAAACTGAGACTTTTTTTATGGAAGCCAATTCCATGTTATGTGCCAAACATGCTTTACCATGGAATTACAATCAAGATATGAGAGAGAATTACTATGAGATCCTTAAGAAGAAATTTAGTTATCTAATAACAATGAAAGAGCATACAAAGTCACACTTCAGTATAAAAAAATGACAACTGAGATTTTTTGTAATTAAATCTCAGCAAATCATAATTACGCAAGTGGAGGTAAAACTCATATCACATACTTACCTTATAAATCGTAAATCACGATAGAAAAGTAGCTTCAATCGATAATCTAAATAAACCCACAATAATTTTATCTATACATAAAGTAGAATGTTGGGTGGTTTTTTTTCTTGGGAAAAAACTAGTTTAAGATTGCAACCTAAGTAGAAGAGTTCCTTTCTACCATTTCGCTAACAAATTCGCTGCTTCGTATTCTTTTGTGTATATTTGGCTCAAAAATGTCATTCAACCAACATGCTTCTCTTCTCAGAAGTGACCCTCTCAACCATTTTGCCAACAGATTTGCCTTTTTTGCTGTTGCTGCTGCCGCCCCCACCGCCATCTCTCCTAGTGACAAACCGTTGCATGATCCGTATAGGAATTCCTCCCAAATCAAAGTCCTCCTTCAAGGATTTTGTTAAGAATCTTATGTCAGTATCTGAAAGCTCAGTCTTCCAACGCAAAAACGCAACGAATGAAGGAGGTCGAGCCTTCACCTGGGTGAAATACTTTACCTTCGGTTGTGCTGCTTGATCTTTCCAAGAATGCCGGCTCATAACCTATAAAAAGAAAAACCAATATCAGATATTACATACTGATAAACATAGGCCAATGAATAGGTTTATTGACAATCAATCTTACATGAAAATGCAATATTTAATTGTTGAGATGGAAAGTAAATGAGACAAAAGGCAAAATCCCATTTTTTACCTCATAATCATAGTTTTCATGGTTAATAATACTTATTTAGGAGGGAGATGACAAACCCATTCAACATATATGTGTGTTTCCTTCCTCTTCATTTCAAAATAAAAGAATAAAAATGTATCTTTTCCCACTGTAAGATGCCATGCAAATTGACAGGTGAGTCGTCCACACACCATCATTTCTTCTCTTTTCTCTTTTATGTTCCTTTTCTTTCCTCCCAATGATACTTAACAAATGGATTAGTCGAAGGTTCTAATAACAAAAAGATTAAACTTTTAGGATCTATGAATAATTTCATATAATCCCCAACACTTACCTTAAGCAACCAACGATTAAGACGAGCTGTAGGTAATCTTGAACACCATTTTCCATATGTATCAACAACCTGCCGCAAGACAGCTGTCCGGCCTCCTCCCTCAACAGCTGAAGTGAATATAACTGGGATTCCTGTTATCTGCTGACAGTAGCCAAAAGTCACCGCAATACAATAATAAAACTGAATGGTAAGATAAAATAATACTCATGCCCCACGAGGAGGAGATACAAAAATGGTTTCATAGTTACCATCGGAACATAATTGTACTAACAAACTTTTGTACATTCAAGGCTTCTACAATCAGTACCAATACATCCCCTAATGTCATTTTTCAGCAATTCTGACCCAACTTGTCTACTTTACAAATAGTTCATGCCTGAGAGTTGTGAATGACGAGGGTGAGCATCAAAATGTTGCTGCATTCTCTTTGAATCCAGTTAGAATGACAGTCTTCCACCATTAATTTGTTCCCTTGAATTGAAAACATCTAGATTCACAGGTAAACATTTCTCCTTGTTTGAGTCCACTATACATGTTCAATCCGCCAAATGGCCAGAGAAGAAAATCAGGAAATGACGTGATATGTATTTGAATGATGGAAAAAGATTGATGGACATATTTTCTTTCTTTCCGGCCATGAGATTTAAACAGCATATCCAAATATATGATTTTTTTTGGTGAAGCAAATATATGATTTTGTAACTACATAAGAATTTATAAAACTTCAAGGCAATATGATATGATATTGTAATAAATAAAAGTAATCAAGGTTTAGTAGGGTTAATTAGGAGAGATGAACGTTGGCAGCTAATGGCTATAAACAGATGGCTTATGGACTAGTTGTAATCAGGCCTTTGGTTAATGGAAATGTGATTCCCCTGTTTCTCCTATCTCTTACTCTGTCTCTCTTCACTATCTTTCTCTCTTTCCCACTCCTTTAAGAATTACAAACATCCATCACAATGGATCTTAAAAGTTCAATTTATCAAACAGCTAGATTTGAAGTTTGGCTTATTAGAGCATGGAAAACCTGAGGTATAATCGTCTGAATTTCTTGAGGAACAGCTTCCATGCTTCCCTCTTAGAAGATCCATCTTGTTCACAATCACAACCAGACCACGTCCCTCTTCCACAGCTCGTCTAGCAATAACTACCTCAGCGTGTTTCATACTTCTTCTGGCATTTGCAATCTAGCCAATATTTTTGCGGGATAACTTTATCAATAAAGGATGTGATAAGCATATAGAAATGGGGAAAGGAAAACACATTGGATCATAAAATTCTACAGTGAGGATATAACAACCTCATTGGTCATTCACATAGCAAAAGACAATCACTAGCCTATATATAGTTATTCCTAATTCATGCATCACTGGCATCATAATGTTCACCAAATGAGCGAAACAATGACAGAAATACTGAATAAACTTGCATGTTTCCTTCACCAAAGACCAGTTCATATAGAAAAAGCACAAATGGAAAAGTAATAAAGGGCCAAGTGGCAAAATTTGTGTCAAATCAGATAGAACCTTTCAAGCAATGAATGAGTTTAGAAAACAATCAAATTTTCATCAATAAATGATAGACTTCACGGGAGTGCATCAAACTAAACCCGCAATATACTGGGCATACCTCTTCAGCATCAAGTACCAAAGCAATTATATGAGCCCTGAGAAGATTCTTTCTTGATTGCATAATGCTCAGGGAAGATGGTCCTTTATCTTGTTTTGTCCTCTGCAACCACCCAGCAGTATCAACCTGAATGACCAGAAATTAAATAAGAATGCTAGCGTACCCATGTTTTGAAAATTATAAAGTTATCAAGTGCCTCACAGAAATATATCTACTTAGGTCTATTGATCTACACCTCCTTCATTTATCCTACAACTCTAGAGGTAAAACAAAAAAGGAAATTAATGAGCACATACAAGATAAATCTTTCTGCCTTGAAATTCAAACTGGGTTCTGATTGAATCTCTTGTCAGACCAGCTTCAGGACCCACAAGAACACGATCTTCTTGTAACAATGTATTTAGTAAGGTTGATTTCCCAACATTGGGGCGTCCCACAATTGCTAACTGCAATGGAAGTTGACTTTCATCAACCTCAGTGGAACAGCTGTCCTCAATGTAGCTATCATCCTGAGTTCCTTCATCCACGATTATTAAAAACTGAATCAATGCAAGACAGAAATATGGCAAAGCAACAATTAACTTAACCTTCATGAGATCAAATTTGCATATTCCTCATGTGAGAAAAAATTATAAAAACATTATGGCTTAACAAACTGCTATAATGCATAGAAAAGACACATATATCACATGTTGATCAAAGCTTAAAACTTATACAATTAATGGGCATAAGATAATCACGTGGTAATCACATTTTTATCATCAGATTGCAAAATCCACTCTGGATCTGGGGTTATCTTACCATTTAAGACTTGAAGCATATAATCCTCTAGATCAGGTCTAAGTGACTGATACAAGTCAGGCATACCCAACCCAGTCTCCACAGATATGGCAATAGGATCCCCAAATCCTAATCGGTACATTTCAGAAGCAGCTGCCATGAGGGAACCACTAGCATCAAAGAGTGATTCACATTTATTCATCACTATAATAGGTTTGATTTGAGGTGCGTGTTTGCGCAGCCATTTTCCAACCTCCAAATCAAGAGGATGAAGTCCAAATCTGGTCAGAAAAGTCAATCAAAAAGAGAAAACAAATTCAAGAAATCAGAATTAGCACTTTGCATGAAGAGTTGCAATTCAAAATTGTAAGGATTGGTACTTACATTTCAAATATGAAATACAGCAGTTTTTTTTGGGTCTTCAAATACATTAAGTTTTACTGTTCATAGCACACAATCATTCCTAAGATCCCATAAAATATCATAGATCATCAAGCCAGACAGCAAATCCAGCCACACTCTATCGGTCATATTTCACACAAATAAACTCATGCAAAAAGGCTTACACAATTCATATTTAAAACTAACCTTCCATCGGTCAGGAAAATTGCAAACTGAGACCTAGATAACACACTAGCAGTCATTCCTGCTGTTCTGTGAAGGATTGACCCTGAAGTCGCTTCTGCTTCTAATCCAGCTGAATCTAACACTTTAAATCGTAAGTCACCCAACTTGGCAACCCCTTCCCGTATGTCCCGAGTAACATGATCATCAGGTGTGTTATACACCAGAGCCTCCCTTCTCCGGATCAAACTAGAAGTTATCACCCAGATAAAAATGTTATCAGAATTCAATGATGAATGGCTTGCCTTAATTGACTGCAAACTAAGGATACGCCAAAAAAGGAACTCACCGGTTAAACAATGCTGACTTCCCTACATTAGGGCGACCAATGATCATAACAACAGGGAGCTTGGCAATTTCAATTTTAGTGAAATCCACCGGTTTTTCATATGTTTTCTTGGAGACTAAACCATCACCAGAATCAACACAAGACTTCTCAAAACAAGCTGTCGTAGTACAATCATCAACTAAGTCAGCAGAAGACTTCAACGAATGATTTGCAGTTTCACTAGCATGCAAATCAGATTCAATCAGTTTATCTCCAGCAATGGTACAAAAACCCCTGTCATGCAGAACCGAACAAGTACGAACAGTTGAAGTAATCAAGCCACAATTCCCATCCAAATGGTTTGCTGCAGAGCCATGTATTAGCAAACGATTAGAAGGTTGTCCTGCAAAGCAACAGGCTTTCCATCATCAAATCAGTTTAACCCATTTCCTCTAAAAAATAACGTGATCTTCAATTACTCTTGGAAATCATAGTCTGATAACAGACCAGGAAGCATACACCAAAAAAGAAAACGGAAGGAGGATAGGTCACATACCCAAGATGATTTTGGCACCGAACGACTGCCTGTCTCTGATAGAGCCGGATATTAAGTTACTGAAGTTTTTCTGTAAAGAAGTACTTCTATATAATAGACCAGAACCATTAAACCTCCGGACCAAAATGGCTCCCAACAATAAATGAGACATCCTAAATATCAGCTTTTACATCGACAAATAATCAGCCCAAGAAATGCTTCTCCCAAAGTCGCATG
>JANTPZ010139779.1:0-18149 GCA_025593235.1 Vachellia pachyceras | reverse complement strand
ATCCATCCAAAATTAACAGGATTATTTTATCCTGCCGAAAACTCCTGAAAACATGCAATTTTGGAATAAATCATTTTTAGGGCCTTATAATTTCCTATACTTTTCATTGATATTCTAGCCCTTCATATTTCCCCAAAATACCTTCTAAATTGTCCCAAATTAATTTTTGTAATAAATTGTATTTTTGGGGATTTTCAGGCCTTTTTCCTCATTTTCGGGAAAATCGCCTTAATCGTACTTTTGGCAATAATTTTGTAAAATACTATAAATTCCACTGAATTTCTATAGACTCTGCTTTTTGGTCTTAGGGAACTCCTGATACCTTCAATAAATATTTTCAACCTTCAGTCTTTAAAATTCCATAACTCCTCATCCAGGCCGAATTTCAACAATCGGTCGAATTTCCGATAATCAGTGAGTTCCGCTCTATCTTTTAGGCATATGTGAATTTTTCTGATTTTGGTCAACTGTTTGACTTTTTGACTTTGACTTTGACTTTGACTTGGTCAAATGACCAAAATGCCCTTACACTTTCTCTTAATGACCGAAATGCCCTTTCACAGTCGAACTTTTCATAATTTCCCATTTTGCCCTTAACCTTTTAGCCCTTAATCTTTTGGTTTCTGATTCCTGGGACAACTTCCCAGGAGGTCACCCATCCTGACTCTGCTCCTGGGACGAGCACACTTAACTTTGAAGTTCTTACAAAATTATTTCCTCTGAGCCAAGTCTGATTTTGAGTTAATTCGCCCATCGGCATCAATTTTTCCCGTACTTTCTATCCGTGGTTTCTAACTTAGCTTTTGACTATTGGTTTGGCCTCTTTTATCCAATGACCATATTGCCCTTGGTCTGTATACTTAATGATATTTATGTCCCTGGCTTACATCCTTGGTAATCTCAAAGCCTTAGGACTAAATTAACCAGGGTCTTTTTGGTCCACCGACATCTTTTCTTTTATACTTTTATTTATGGGCCTTGTCTTATCTCCTAACTAACGATTCGGCCTCTTTGTTAGTTTACCGAAAAGGGTGGATATTACATATTGACACCGATTAAGGATCAAGATCGTCCTTTAAAGGTATTCTCCTCAATCAATAAGGGAAATATGCTAATTCCAGGCAAAAACTGCCTATGCAAGAAATCAAGATTACTTATTCTGATTACAAGATTAGCAAAGAGGGCATAATTCCTATGATCAACTTCTCAGAGGAGATCCGAAAATACCTGGTGGAAGGGATGAATCAAACATTAATTATCAGCCTTCTAGGGCTATCTGTGCGCTATGAAGACTTGATGTGGAAACTACCAGTAGTATGGAATCTAAAGGGGGCATTCCAATTAACAGATATAGAAGGGAATTTTTTCTTGGCTTCTTTTGACCGGGAAGACGACTACTTGAAGGTCTTACGTGAAGGACATTGGGTTATCTTTGGAACCTACCTAACAGTTCAACCATGGACCCTGGATTTTGACCCTACAACGACCGGTGTATCTCGTGTCATGGCGTGGGTTAGGATCCCAGGACTATCATTTCTCTATTATCACAAAAGTGCATTAAGGGCAATTGGCAGGCTGCTGGGCGAAGTCACACGCATCGACTATAATACAGAAGCTAGAGGACGGGGCAAATAAGCAAGACTTGGAGTGATCATTGATCTAACACAAGCCTTAATTCCACAGATAAAAATTGATGGTAAACTCTACCATGTTGAATATGAAGGATTGCCTTTAATCTGCTTTGGATGCGGAGAATATGGCCACTTGAATGAAGACTGCCAGGAGAAGGACAAGAAGAAAACCAGGGGAGATTATATGGATAGAAGGAACCAGGATGCCAATGGTGAGGAGAACAACGACACAATAGTACCTATGGTAGATGAGACAACGACGGCGACAGTTCCAGCCATGGTGGACGGCAATGACATCTACAGTGAATGGATGAAGGCACCAAAACAGCATAGAAGACGGGTCTGGCATCAAAAAAGAAAGGAAGCGAAATCTAAGGAACCAAATAATAGAGGAGGATCCCGATTCAACATCCTCAATAACTACGAGGACCAGGAAACAACACTAAAAGAAGATATTCCGGTGGAGGAAAAAACACAACGCAACTCTGAAGGGAAGGTGACAGATGGAAGATTGATGAACAGATACCAACCCAATGTTAGAAGGTTTGTGGAGGAAGGCAGTAGCAGTAGAGGTAATCAAATGTTGGCTGGTTCGAACGAGAATGTACAATGGAAACCTGCCCTCCCCCGAGGGGTTGGAAATGCAACCAAAAGTGGGACCCCATCGAGTGAATCATTGTTCCAATCACCTTCATTTCAGCTGCGGGAAGGTCATACCACGTTAGAAAAAGGAAAGCACTCAATCGTGGAAGTTACAAGAGGACGTGGGACCCTTCTGGAAAAGGGAAACGCTCCAACACCATAGTAGATGAAGGAGGTAGCAATCAGTTTGTGCCCCCACCCTTGAACACAGGAAAGGAAAATATGGACCCTAAACCTCCAGACAAAAGATCAAAGTCACGAGGGCACAAACTCCAATCGTCCATTTCTAAAAACTTGAAGGTCAAGAAAAACCGGAATTCAAGATCCATATCTATAGAGGCCATGGACGCAATAAAGGAAACCTTGACTGCCCAGCCAATAATGTACACAATGACATGGATAGTAAGAACAAGACTATCAGCGACCAACAGAGTCATGATACAGAGGAGGGGATGGGAGAAGATTTGAGCACCTGATTCCCCCTCGACCATGGAATTTAACATATTAGCCTGGAACTGCCAAAGGGCAGCAAAAACCAAGTTTTGAAATACACTGATGCACTTTGTGATGGAGCACAGACCCGATATTCTTGTTTTGGTTGAACCTCACATCTCGGGTATAAAAGCAGACAATTTTATTAGACACACAGGATATGAATTCTCCCATAGAGTGGAAGCAACAAGATTTTCGGGTGGTATATGGGTCTTATGGAATAACTCAGTAGAGATAACAATAGAAGTAAGCCATCAATAGTTTATTCACGCCCAGAGTTAGCATCCCATATGGAAAAACAAACTTCTATTTTACAACAATATATGGCAGTCCGCAGAGCAGTACCCGTCTTGAGCTGTGGCGTGATCTGCACATGGTTATGAATGGAAGGCGAAATCCATGGCTATTAGCTGGAGATTTCAACGCCATTCTTAACAACAATGAGAGAAGAGGAGGCGTGAGCGAACGTGCAAGAGGGTGTGACCATTTTCACAACTTTGTTTAGCAGGAAGGACTAATGGACCTGGGCTTCAATGGACCCAAATTCACCTGGCGTAGAGATACCCTCTTACAAAGATTAGATAGGGCACTGGGAAACCTTGCATGGGGCTCACTGTTTGAGGGCTCCTATGTAAGGCACCTCCCAAAAATTAGCTCAGATCACAGGCCCATATTGATTCACTGCAAAAAAGGAGTGCCTAAGCTAAATATTGGCGGTAATTTCTGCTATCTTGCTGCTTGGTCAACACACGAATCCTTCAAGGACTTGGTTAAAAGCAGTTGGGCCTCGGGAGAACCCATCATGAACAATGTCCTTCGGTTTACAGAAATGGCTACGACCTGGAATAAGCAAGTGTTTGGGCACATATCCCAAAGGAAAAGAAGACTGGTGGCTCGACTAAGTGGAGTTCAGAAAAAATTGGAAGAACAGGAATCTGAATCCCTCACGCGGCTTGAAATTGAGCTGCGCAAAGAATTTGAAGCTATTTGCGACCAAGAACATCTACTATGGGTCCAAAGAGCAAGAGATGACTGGATCAATTTTGGAGACCGGAACACAGCTTACTTCCATGCAAGAACACTCTGCAAAAGTAGAAGAAAGAAAATTATAGCTCTGAGAGATGATAAAGGGAATTGGTGCTCACATCAGGAAACACTTCAGCAATGGGCAAGCGAATTCTTCAAGAACTTATATACTAAAGAATGCAATATCGTTCCCCCTTATTGTACCAGAGGCAAGTTTCCAAAGCTGATGGATGGTGAGCTTGTGAGGTTACAATCAGATATCTCAGAAGCAGAGGTCCATAAAGCTTTGTTTGACATGAAACCATTGAAGGCACCATGTAAAGATGGTCTGCATGCTGCTTTTTTCCAAAGTCAATGGGATGTTGTGGGTTCCTCAATTCATGATATGGCAACTAAGGTATTTAACAACATGGAACTAAAGCAAGCTTTAAACCAGACACTAATCACATTGATCCCTAAGGTTGATACTCCTGAAAATTTTAAAGAATTTAGACCTATCAGCCTATGTAATATGCTGTACAAGGTGGTGACTAAGATCCTGGCCAATAGACTTAAAAAGCACCTACCAGACCGTATTTTACCAAACCAATCGAGCTTCGTCTCAGGAAGGAATATCATGGACAATGTTATTGTAACCCAAGAAGTGATGCACTCCATGAAATCTAAAGGTGGCAGGAAAGGGTGGATGGCCATCAAAGTGGATCTAGAGAAAGCATTCGACAGACTGCGCTGGGACTTCATAGAAGACACTTTGATAGATGTAGGTCTACCTACTAAGCTCATTCGGGCTATTATGTTATGCATCACCACATGCAAGATGAGGGTGCTTTGGAATGGGGCACAATCTAAGGAATTCAAACCTACCAGAGGCATTCGCCAAGGGGACCCACTATCACCCTACATCTTCATACTTTGCATGGAGCGCTTATCACAAAAGATTAATGAGCTAGTCATCGGTAAAAAGTGGGAAGCCATCTGTTTAGGCAAGAAAGGCCCCCCATTGTCACACCTATTTTTCGCTGACGACTTGGTCCTCTTTAGTTCCATAAACGCTAGCCAAGTAGACTTGATCCAAAAGACTCTCAACGAATTCTGTGTAAGCTCAGGACACAAGGTCAATCACTCCAAAACCAAGATAGTATTCTCAAAAAATGTTCCTTGCTCGCATGCCGAGCTTATTAGTGAAAAGCTGGGATTCATAGCCTGCAATGACTTGGGGAAATATCTCGGTGTCCCTCTTCTCCATAAAAGAGTCACCCAAGGCACTTACAGTTATATCGAGGATAAGCTGAAACAAAAATTATCTGGATGGAGTGCAACATCTCTCTCTTTGGCTGGCAGGATCACTCTAGCTAAAGCTATTCTCATATCCATACCTACTTATACTATGCAAACGTCAAAGCTCCCATCAGGTTTGTGTAATCATATTGAAAGGCTAATTAGGAAGTTTGTTTGGGGAAGCACGGAGGGACACGCAAAAGTTAGCTTACTCAGGTGGGAAGATGTTTGTCAACCGTATGACAGTGGTGGGTGTGGCTTCAAACATGTTGAATCTCAGAACAGGGCCTTCCTAATGAAACTAGGCTTCAAATTGCTCTCACAACCAAACCTTCTCTGGGTACAAGTGCTGAAAAAGAAATACAAATGGGATGGGCATATAAAATCACTGCTGGAAATGAAGGGAGGATCCCACCTGTGGAGAAACATCAGGTAGATCTGGACAGATATGATGATTGGGGTCAAATGGGATATAGGGGATGGGACAAAGGTACGCTTTTGGGGTGATAATTGGCTAGGTGACATAGGTCCTCTAAAGCATCTTGCATTCAGACCAATCAGTTATGAGGAGTCTCAGCTGCCAATTATCAGCTTCATTGATAATTAGGGATAGTGGAAATGGGATCTCTTTCGAAGAGACTTACCAGAGTATCTTACCTCTCTAATCACAGGCATCATTCCCCCCAAGAGGAGGATGGTGAAGCAAGCTTGCTTTGGGATAGATCAAGCAATGGAAACTTCTCAGTCAACTCAGCCTATTCTCTTTTGGAAGACATAAATTGGCAACCAGCAGATGGCAAATGGGAGAATATTTGGAAGTGGGACGGAGCACAACGAGTTCGAACCTTCCTATGGCTAGCAGCCAAGAGAGCCCCTTCTTACCAATGTTGAACGATGCAGGCATCACATGAGTGGGAATGAAGGCTGGGAGCAATGCAAAGGACCAAAACAAGATGTAGATCACGTACTGAGACATTGTGAAGTGGCTAAAAAGGTATGGCATGCTGTAGTGCCTTGTAATAACATCACTGCTTTCTTTAATCAAGAATTTGACGAATGGTTATTTACAAACCTCAAGAAGCATCACACCATTGACGGTGGGAAATACAGATGGAACACTTTCTTTGGCCTGATGTGTTGGAAACTTTGGAAGGCGAGGAACAAGTTCATTTTTCAGAGAGTGAAGACTAACATCCATAATTTATGGAGAGAGGTCGTTGCATTGGCAACCTACAGCAGAGGAGCTATCCGAAATAACTGCCGAACAGCCAAGTTGCCTGCTACGAAAGCTGAGAAGTATGTTGCTTGGCATAAACCTCCGGATGGATGGGTAACCTTAAACTGTGATGGAACAGTTAAAGGGAGAAGTGGAATTGCTGGTGCATATGGCTTGCTTAGGGATTCAAACGGATCATGGATCGCAGGTGTCTGCCGGAACATTGGTCGCTGCTCAACTCTTCAGGCAGAGCTGTGGGGCATCATCAATGGTTTAAATATGGCCTGGAACAAAGGTTGTAAACAGGTTATCTTAGAAGTGGACTGTCTCCTGACTATGCAGCTAATCAACAACGCTGATACGAATCCCCAGGCCCATGCTTTAATGATTAGAAGAGTGAACCATCTCCTTTAAAGAAATTGGAGAGTGAGAATCAACCACGTCCTTCGGGAAAGCAATCGTAGTGCAGACTACTTGGCGAACTATGCCCTCTCAAAGCACCTGGGATGTCATCTCTTGAAGGAACCTACCGAAGAGCTCACACTGATTTTACGCGAGGATGAGCTAGGCATTGGAAGAAACAGACTATGTACTAATTGAGTCCTTTTTCGATTCCTTGTAAACAAAAAAAATTGGAAAATTTAACATCAGGTTCTAAAGAGAATAATTAATGAACAAAATGTGCTAAAGATTGATAAAATTACCATCAGGTCCCAACAGTAGCTGGTCCTGTTGTCATTAATAATTTCACCAGCCATCAATAACAACTGAATCAGCTACAGTTGA
The DNA here is from genome assembly GCA_025593235.1 of Vachellia pachyceras. Classification (NCBI taxonomy): domain Eukaryota; kingdom Viridiplantae; phylum Streptophyta; class Magnoliopsida; order Fabales; family Fabaceae; genus Vachellia; species Vachellia pachyceras. Next base: position 11,078 of record JANTPZ010139779.1, on the reverse strand, counting down.
TACGTGATGGTATTTTTGCTAATCTTTAGGACATTTTATTCATTAATTGGATTATTTGAGATTTGATGGTGAATTTCTCAATAAAATTTGTCATCTTGGACCAATAAAAAATCAAACCACCAAGGCTGGTGGCCCTAATGAATCTATTAACATTTGGACTTTCTTGGCCGTCACTACTACAGAGTATAGTTTTTACTACTGAAATTCGCGTCCTTTTTTAGAAAAAGGGAGTAAAAAATGAAGGCAGTCGCTTTAGGCACCCTATATCTAAGATAAGGTGTAAAAGGGTGCCTTTAGGCGCCCTATATCAGGATAGGGTGCTAAAAGGGTGACTTTTGGCTCCCTATAAGGTGTAAAAGGGTGCCTTTAGGCGCCCTATATCAGGATAGGGTGCTAAAAGGGTGACTTTTGGGGCGCCTAAAAGCACCCTTTTACACCTTATCTTAAATATAGGGCGTCTAAAAAGCTCTCCCACCACAAAATTTGAAATGGTTTCACTCTGCCCAAGAATCTCCTTTTAAAAAACGGCCCTCATTCAGCTCTTCCTCATTCTCTCAGCTCTCACTCTCTATTCTTGCTCAAATCCTGCGCCAATTTATTCACACCCCTTCTTTCACCATGCTGCAGTTACAAGACAGGAGGTGGGATGCATGGTTGTTAGCAGAAGACGACGCAATTGAAGAAGAAGAGAAAGAAATGGGGTTTGCTTCCTTTTGCCTCCATCTTCATCCTCTCTGCTTGGCTTTATTTATCTGCATTCATTTTGTTTCCATGTCTCACTAAATATTAGTTTGGCTTTCCTGATCTGAAATCTGAATCATCTAATAGTGTTGAGTTTTTGCAGGTGCTTCATTGGCAGAAGATTAGATTTGCTTGAAGTCCATAAGAAATTGTTATGCGACATTGTAACTGCTGTTGTTTCTGTGCCTTGTATTTGGATGATCTTCCATATAAAGATCTTGAGGCGCATAATGTTATTGTGTAATCGAAAGAACGGAACGTTTCAATAGGTACATATCTTAAACAGAACTTTTTTTAAAAAAAATATTATAACTACGGCGCTCTATCTTGAAATATAGGGCGCCGTAGGGTGCATACCTACGGCGCCGTATTTTGAAATATAGGGCGTCGTATGGGTACCTATAGCGTCTTTTATGTATAGGGCGCCATAAACTTTAACTTTCTACTCCCATCACATACAAGCCCCCGAAAAAGGGCGCCAATTGACTTCTATCCATACTTATTTGATATCCACTGAAAAAGGAACGAAAGGAATCGAAACATTTTTCAAGGGCTTATCTGTTTGATAAAACTCCAAAAAAAAATGATCATTTTTGCAGCAGGGTCTTGCAAAAGAGACGCGGCTGCTTTGTTGCAAAATTCACTGGCTGGTTGACTTGCTGCGTATTCTCGCCGTTCAACTCGCCTTTAAAGGTTTGTGCATTGTTTGAGCGTAGCGTAGCGTCAGCTTTTCTTTCACTGAGCCTCTCTCCCTTCGTACTTCTCAGATCAGCATGGAAAACAAGCAGGGATACGTCCCCTTTCTGTAAGGCTCCAGTAAAACTTCTCTCACATATTTATCCCGTAAATTGTAAATCACATTGAAAAAGTAACTTCCACCATTAATCCAAATGGGCACGTAAAAGAAAATTACAAATTGTTCAGGCCTAAATTATTCAAAATCACACAGCACCGTGGATTGCTGCAAGTTTATATGTTACGCCATACATCTACTTTAGCCCCAGGCCTGAATGGAACAGCCCTTGCTGTAAGGATGAGCAACATCATCTATAAGTTGTTACATGAAGTGCCTAAATTAATTAAGTTTCGCAAAACCTAAACATTAAGAAAAAGAGTCAACAGAAACAACAAATAACTTGAGCCACATATCATATGTATTGATGAAGACACAGGAACGTCGGGGACATAGCAGCCTGGTGTGTATTTTGACTATTATTTTCCAATGTTCGTATAAGACCCCAAAAAGAAAGTCAGGATCTTTTGAAAGAGCTTGTTGACACGTGAAGTTTCCACTAGAAAAATGTCTGCTTCTTCCTAAATATCGCCAGGGAAAGTTCCACTTTCTCTCTCTTCATCCCACTTTGAGACCTGCATGAGTTCCAGAAAGAACTAGAATTAAACAACTGTGGTTCTAACGCAAAAATAAACCAACTTTTAAATGAAAAAGAAAAAGAATTTCTATGGGAAATTCACCAATTCAGTAGGACAGAGCCTCCTGTAATACTTTTCAAGCTTCTCGCATTCAGGGTCCTTTTTGCCTCTCTGCAGAATGCACCTGAACACGCAAGACCAGGATCGAGTTAAACTCAAGACTGGGCTCTTGATCAAGAGAAGCAAGCCAACAAACCAAGATCTACCAGACCACTCACAGATAATAGTCCACGTATCTGACGTAGCAGTGTCGCGTTTGGTAATCAGTTTGTGGTATCCCAGGCCTTTCCCCCTTGTTCTTGTTGGTGTTAACATGGATATGGTCGGTTGAAGAAGGGGGAGGGGAAACGGTGCCGTATTCATGATCAGACCTCGGAGCTTGCTTGTCCCGAGTCATCTTGCTAAGGTCTCTGGCCCTCATTGGATCGCGAGGATCCACCTGCGACTCCGACATGTTCCTCGCTCTCTGCAATGTGTCTCCGAAAGAGTCTTCACCCTGGTGAGCAATTTGAAGCTGACGAATGAAGAAGAAGATGGCCAAGAAAAAGCAAAATCGGTTATACGAAAGCTTGGAATGAAATAAGGGACCATTGCTACTTGTTCAGTAACCCTACTGTAATATGATCTGATTATGCCTTGTTGAGCCGTAGGAGCTACTTTTCTAAAATGTAATTTATAATCTACTCTGGAAAATATATAACATAATATAAATTATCTCGATTTACTCAATTGTACTATAACATTATGGTAAACAAAACCAAAGTTGTGAATTCAAATTTCATCGTAAACATGGAAAACTTATTAATGCACAATTTGCATGTACCATTATAAACATTCTTCCAATCTAAGTGCGTCTCGAAGAGCCCTCTAACCTAATTTAACCAAACTTTTATTGCAAAAAGAATGATGGTTTTCCTCCGGGGATATGTTCGGTTAGTTGTGTTGATGGCTATCAACATGGTTTATAAACCCTTTTGAAAGCAAACAAAGCTTTCTAAAATTGTGGATGGGTGCTGGATCATCAACCATGAACGCCTTGTCACAAAAATTAAGGACATGCTACATGATAACTGGTCCATATATAGAGTTTAAAGACATGGTATATACTCTTTCGAAGCTGATCAAAGATATTCTTGGATGATAGCTTAGCATGGGTATCCTCTTAATTCAGCCAATTTTGATCTATGCACAGTCGGGTATTAAATATGAAAAAATCTCTTACAGTGAATTTGAACATTGATTTACTATATTATGAGTGATTGGTATCTCCCACTAAATTCAAACTTGCTAGTGTATGATCAAAATTTTAAAAATAAAGATATAGACAATAGAAAAGTTCATGTAGTCCAGTCGAAATGCCTACTCAAACCCAGTAGAAAATGGCTCATCCCTAAATGTACATGGAGAAAAAAATTCATTAGAAACCTTTTTTTGTGGGTGAACTATTTAATTATTAGAAGCTTAGAACATTGGTATAATTGACATTTTATATAAGACACAGTTTGGTCTAACTTTTTAATCTATCCAAATTAATTATCTAATAGCCCGTTTGGTTTACGGAGTTCATTGGAATGCAATGGAATGTAATGGGTGTGAATGTAATGTAATAAAATGATGATTACATAGCATTTATCTTATGTGTTAATAAGGAATAATGAAATGAAATTCATATTTCATCTATAAAAAATAAGAAAAATGTGAAATAAACTTTTTCATTCTATTAAGACTAAAAATGAATGATATAAATATTTAAATATTGATTTATGAAATGCACAAATACCTACCTAGCTATTAATTTATACAAAATGTATTTCGGACTACACAGCCAACACTATGTAATGAGGACTACCTGATTTGATGTAATCTATTGTAACCAGAACTACATTCAATTACGTTACTATACTAACCAAACAATGCAATTAATAAAATGTATCAAAATTACGTATAATCCTCCTTCATGTAATTGAACCAAATGTGATATATAGTGTATGTTTGGGAAATCTTTCCCTCAACGATATACGTAAGCCAAGACAAAAATCATCTTGAAATCCATCCGTAAATTCTTATCGGAATCCGTAAACTCCTTTATCTTAACGGATTCCCAAACACACGAATAAGTTGTTGCATTAAACACTCGGAAGGAGTATTTTATTTTTTTTATAAAGACTTGCTAGATCTATGCATGTAAAAAATGTATAAAGGAACAAGTCTGTCACGTTGTCTTTTTTTTTTTTGGTCCGAAATGTCTGTCCCAATGTCACTTGTCGGGATTGCCCGGTTACTTTCAGGACGCGCCAAAAAAAGAGTAACAGACCCCCAGAAGCCTGCAAATCATATTCGTTCATTTGTTTTGCTCTCTGTCTTCTGTTCCCCCCATCCGAGATCAACCCCATCGACTAATCGAAGCCGGGGTTTTTCTCGGAGAGTTGACTCATCTTCGTACTCGCACATAATTTTTCATTTCAAAGCGTTTACTCGATGGCGCCGCTTTCAGCGCTGGCGAAGTACAAGCTGGTGTTCTTGGGTGACCAGTCCGTTGGCAAGACCAGCATAATCACTCGCTTCATGTACGATAAGTTCGATAATACCTATCAGGTATGCATCATAGCTATCAGATCCAATTCTCTTTTCCAAATCAGTTCAAATAAAGTCTGAACATGGTTCCCGAAACCAGGACTTCATCTTTCAGCGGTTGATTTAGTCATTTTAGCTGGATTGAAATGTTCCCATGGATTTTTTAATGATATTTTATTCGGACAACGGTGGTTGAAGAAACAAATAACACGTTGATTATTCTACATGTCTCAATAAGGAGCGCTAACGTTAAATTCGAAGAACTTTGAATACATAATACCTGTGCATGAAATAATTTAAACCAACAGGAGCAAGTTTTCTAGTTTAAATAAAAACAGAGTAAGTTTTATATTGATGGAACCAGAACTGCAAAGAACAAATTGTGACTGCTAAAGGGTTACTTTCTAAAAGCCAAGAGGAGTTTGAGAAACAGATATAACATCCATGATCTGTATTCATTAGCCTTTAATTAAATCCTAATGTATGCAAAAATTTCTTGATGCGCGTACATTTATTTGGGCTATTAAGGCCATTTTGGCTTTTCTGCTCTTATTATACTCAATAGGCATTCAACATCTTCTAATCTATGCATTTGCATTTCGGTAACTTCATTCATTCATTTATTTTTGCTCAAACACTCCAACTTATTTCGTGCTTCTGCGAACAGGCTACAATTGGTATTGATTTTCTATCTAAAACCATGTATCTTGAAGATCGAACTGTTCGACTGCAGTTATGGTAAGATCTGGGTGCCATCGTCTCATGATAAGAGGAAAAGGAAAGGAAAAGTTTTGTGGAAGTGGTCTGGCACCATCATTGTTTCTGTTTCGTCTAAATTTAAAATGAAAGCAATAAAAGGCATTTCGAACAGATGCAGGCAAACATAGAATTGCTTGGTAAATTAAATCTCGGAGCCTGAGAATATGATGCAGATGGATATGCATTTATGGTCTATAAAAGTTAGAAGTGTTTAGTCGGCAGATCTTTAGTTTCTATATTAATTATTACCAATTTTATTACCCTTTACCCTGCTAAAATAATGCTTTTCATGTGTTTGGATAGGGATACTGCTGGACAGGAAAGATTTAGAAGTCTTATTCCAAGCTATATTAGAGACTCGTCTGTTGCTGTTATTGTATATGATGTTGCAAGTATGCCATTTACGACTTATTTTCAATTCACCCTTCTCTTGTCACTGCTCATTCTATTATAACATTGTGCACTGCATGCATAAGTTTTCTGGAGCACACATAAGCCTGACTAAGGAAATATGAGTTTCTTAAAAGTCACATTCTCTCACAAATTCAGGCATTAAATTCCTGTGTGATCTTTCAGGGTGACTTGAATGATGCATTGACTTAAATTTTGCCCAGAACCTATGCAAGATCGTTTCTTATATAATGCTGTTGTTCTTGTGATTATTATATAGGCCGGCAGACTTTTTTGAACACATCAAAGTGGGTTGAAGAGGTGAGAAGTGAGAGAGGCAGTGATGTCATTATTGTTCTTGTTGGGAACAAAACAGATCTGGTAGAAAAAAGGTAACTACTAATGAGTAGTCAAGAGAATAATATTTTACCTCACTTTCTGTGGTAATGTCATCGGGATTATCATTACTAGGACTCTAGGAGAGTTTGGAATTGAACCAAACAGGCTCTTAGTGAGCGTAACAAGCCTGTTGGCGGCTTGTTGAAGACACAATGTTTGCTAATCCTGCCATAGAAGATTAGTCCGAACTCAGTAAAGTCTAGTGTCAGCCTTGTTCTGATGAAAATAAAATCTAGATTTGCTGCTAGGCTTTTAGTGTCTTGGGTGGGTTTCACCCTAAAATATTTCGTGGACAAATCTGTCCTTGCCGATAAGAGTAGTCCTTTGTTTTACTGACATTCATCTTTACATGAGTCTACAGGCAAGTCTCTATAGAGGAAGGGGAAGCAAAAGCCAAAGAGCTGAATGTCATGTTTATTGAGACTAGTGCCAAAGCTGGGTTTAATATAAAGGTAAGCCAACTGCCTTCTTTTCTTTAAAATTATCAAAATTTTCCATAAATTCCTTGCTTCCAATTAGAAAGAGATGAACTGTGCTAAGTTATTATTAAGGCACACTGATTGTGTATGCCCTTACAAGTGACCTGGGTAGAATGAGTGAATTGGATGTTTTCATCATCTCTCTTGGATGACATGTTGCGAGTGGTCCACAAGAGGGTGACTCATTAATTATTTGGTGTGAATGCACAATGATTTGTATACCTCAAACTGTTAGTCATGTTGGTATAATCAACCTAGTATATGCTTCCTGAATTTAGCTTCCTGCAAAATGGAATCTACTTGCTACAGTTCTGATCACCTTCTAAAGGCACAATGTGTTTTTAATCGCCTTGCTTCTATTGAACCTCTGTCCGTGCTTGCTGCTGATCATGTATTTCTTTTTTGAACCTTTATGCAGGCCCTCTTCCGAAAAATTGCAGCTGCATTGCCTGGAATGGAGACACTATCATCTACAAAACAAGAAGACATGGTTGATGTCAATTTGAAGTCTTCTAATGCCAGCACTCAATCTCAACCCCCCTCAAGTGGATGTGCTTGTTGAATGTGGTTTATCTCGTAAAATCTTTTTGCTTCGTTGTACAACTTTTTAGCGGATCTTTGTCTGGACTTGTCCGACAGTCATACCATCACTCGAAAAGGTCAGAATCTATAAGTGGTGAGATAGGGACTGAAAGAACTTACATTTAGAAATTCATTTTGTGGGTGTGCTTGTGATAATGTACTAATATAGTAAAGGTAGCCAACATTGCATAGAATCATGCTTTCTATAAAACTTGTTATAACATTTTTACTGTTAATTTTGTTGGCCAAAAAATTTATCCGTCGCTTGGCTGTCAAAAGATGTGGTTGATATATTTGGAATGCTCAACGATCCCGATCTCCATGTTTCCCGTTTATTAGCGCCATACACAGCAGGAATCGAAGGAAAGCTCAGTGGATCAGCATTTGTATGTACTCTCGATTGCCATCAACGGTGATTATATATGATCTGCAACACGTAAGAAAAGAAGTGTTTTTTTTAACTAAACACAGTTATTCTCCTGCTAAATGTAATTTTGTTTTAAGTCATTGTAAGTTATTAAATCTAGGCATTTCAAAAGTCAAACCTTAATTTGTCGTATTATGAGATACTAATGTTTTTTTTTGATACACAGATACTAATGTTTTTATTAAGCCTAACTTGTTTTAATATGTGGAATGTGTGGTAGTGCATGATTTTGGGCTTGATGAGATGCTTAAAACTAAGCAAATGAAAACGAAGAAATAAAAGCACATCATGTTGAAATAAAAATTCAAACCCCAATCAAACTCATCCTTAGTTGCCATGATAAATATGTCATTATTAAGGTAATTTAAAAAAATTGAAAGCGGGGGGGGGGATTGGAAGCTTTGGAACTTTATATACTTCTTGTATTTGATATGAAATCGATTAAATTTAATTAGGGTAGGTTATAAAAATGAAATAAATTGATTAGTTTAAATAAACGTAACATAATTTCTCTAAAAAACTTGAGTATAATTGTTTGGAAACTTCGTTCCCCTCAACGGCACACGCAAACCGAGACAAAACCATATCAAAATCCGTAAAAACAATCTCGAAATCCATAAAAACCATTTAGAAATCCGTAAATTCTTTTCTTCCAACGGAGTTTCCAAACACACACTAAATTAATCATGCATCAATTTACAAGTAAATTAGTGTTTAAATGACAAATATAAAAAATAATAAATTAAAATGTTATACTTATGATAAAATCTAATCTTTATGTTATCTATCATATAAAATTATCATCCCCCGTCGTTAATCAGAAGTCATGTCGCAACTCTCCAAGGGCTAGCGTTAATTGCACTGCCTAATATTTTATCCTGTTGATAGATTTTCGCCTTCCTCTTCTTTCTTTCTTTGGTGGAACGTTAGAATGCTTTTCGAGTTGGAATCCTTTTTAGCGCGAGAAGAATGAATTCAGGTACCAGCAAGTTGGACAACTTTGTTAGTGGACTTGACATGTTTTGATCTAAGAGCTTGTTTGCCATTACTCCCTGAAATCTAGATTTTCTCTTTCATACATTTTCTTATTTTTCTTACTTTTTCCTCTTTCCTAATTTTATCCTTTTTTTCTATTTTATTTTTTCTACTTTTTCCTTCTTTCTCTTTCCTCTTCCCCATTTTTTCTTTCTTTCTCTTTCCTCTTTTCTACTTACTTTTTACCTCGAAATCCCTAAAAATTAATAATTTTCCAAATATAAATCACTTTTTAAAACTTATATTTTGCTTTAAAATTTGTAAAAGTTATTTTCCAAAGTCCATTCTTCAAAAGCTAAGTTTTATCTAATGTGTAAATCCTATTCCGATGTGCAAACAAGCCCTAACTAAATCCATATTCAGAAGAATGAGTGGCAACTTACTATTTACGAGAGACGTCATTAAACTAACTAAACGGCATAATAGAGGACACACGATTATGAAGTAAGAATAAATCCATGCATACCGTTATACGACTATGCATTTTTTTTTTTCGAGTTATCAATCTCGGAAGGCCACACGAGCCAATCGGGATCGGCGTTTAGCAAAGCGCGCCAATTAATTAACCATTCCGCCCAGTCACGCTCAGATTTTCTGCATCAGGGATTTCCATAATGGCGCCAGTTTCTGCTCTTGCAAAGTACAAGCTGGTGTTCTTGGGGGATCAGTCGGTGGGCAAGACCAGCATCATTACTCGCTTCATGTATGATAAATTTGATACCACCTATCAGGTATTTTTTTTTTGTCATTATCGGATCCATTTACCCTCTGTAAAAGTCAAATCTAATAACATTATTCGCGCCGGAAATCATATTTATATATTTTCTCCCCTGATAATCCTTGCTGTTCTACGTAGCTACGTTGGAATCTGAATTTTCTCATGCAATACCGCACTAAGAACATAGATAATCGCTGCGTTGGTTTTTCCTCCCTGAGATCTTGACCTTTTCTTTCAGGAAAAACGACAAGAAATTTGATATCGAACAGCATCATAATCATTGTCAAAAAAAATATATATATATTAGAATCTCATTATCGATTTATTATCTATCTAGTGCTAATGCTGTGTTGCTGACGGTTTCTGTGATAGATCATTCTGTAATTATTTTCTTTCCTGTTTCGTTTGGGAGCTACTTCAATTCAAGAGATCACAGTTTTCCTCTGGGGCAATCTGATTATCGATCCCCACAAAAATAACCCAAAAAAATATATTTTCAAAATCATGCGAGACTCGTCTCGTGCATATTCTTTATTCATATAGTAACCAAGAGATTGTCGTATAAGGTTACAGTAATGGAAAGTAGCGTTAGGCCTTAAACTACTGTTCTGTCGTCAAAACTTTTGGTTCCATCTGAAAAGTGCAATCATAGTTTGATATATTGTTCACCATGATATTTAGATCATCTCCATTTTTTCTTCCCTCTCAATGAGTGCACGTTTGTGTGAGCTATGCAGTTTTTATTCAACTATAGGCTGTTTAATAAGCATAATAAGCCTGTAAAATCCTGCACTTATGATTTTTCCTTTAAAATTGAGTTTACTTTTCATCTTTAGCCAGTACTCAGCTTTTTCAATCTTTTCGTGAACAGGCTACAATTGGTATTGATTTTCTATCCAAAACAATGTATCTTGAATATAGAACTGTTCGACTGCAATTGTGGTAAGATGCGGCATCATTATTTTGAAGTTTATTATTTTGGAAAACCATCAATTTAGTATCAAGTCCATTCATTTATTTTTATACGTTCTAGTCCCACTATGATGCTCTTCAAAACCTGGAATTTTTCGTTCCTTTGGATTTGGAATTAGAGCAAGAAAACGAGTTTTGAAGTTGGTGAATATTAAACAAGATGCCATTATTCATAAGGCATCCTGGAATCTGTATAATCTGGCGCACATTTATCTTGCTTTGTATGTTGGCTTGTTGACCTACCTCTTGGTGCACATTGCTGAATCAATGTGAGGTTTAAGGAGCTTAATGTGTTCGATTGACAATATATGGATTCCTTACCAAAGGATGATCCATTTCTTTATCAGCAAACTTCCTTTTTCATCCCCCCCCCCAGCCAGAAAAAGAACCTTTTAATGTCTTTTCATGCGCGTGCCAATGTGGTAACAGGGATACAGCTGGACAGGAAAGATTTAGAAGTCTTATTCCAAGCTATATCAGAGATTCAGCTGTTGCTGTTATTACCTATGACGTTGCAAGTATGCCATTCAGGATATGTTTCTCCTTTACCTATTATTTGCTTAATAGTGAA
>JANTPZ010139778.1:0-12994 GCA_025593235.1 Vachellia pachyceras | reverse complement strand
ATTGAGGATATTGGGGTAACCCTTTTGTGTACTTACCTGTAAGCTAGGGAGTAGCAGGTAACTCTGAATATTCTTCCATATACTTGTGAACCGTATATGATTAAATTGTGATTGAATTATGTTTATGCATTTTTGGATTGAATTATATAAATGCAATTATTTAAAGTTTTCAATATATTTTAGCATGAAAATTGTTATAACTGTCATGGCGGTTGCATTGTGATTGGGCTGGAGTATGGAGGAGAATATGTATGTTGAGATTTGATCACGTGATAAGCCATCACTCGGTGCACAGTGGATGGCAATTGTTAGGGCCCCTTCTCCCGTGTCTTTCCTTTGGCCAGGATTGCATTGGAATTGTGGGACATGTAACACCTCCTCGGTTTTCTTTTAAGGAGGGGAGCCATAGTTCAGGCTTGAGCTCTACACCTTTGGCCGGGTGTATCTTAAGGAACTGGTGAGCTTGAGACAATCCAGTTACATGGATAAGTTTCTATTAGACTATATGTTAGCCTATGGCTCCAGTCAGCGGAATAAGGACGGACGGTGACATAAGGGTGGTTGCATATTACATTATTATGCATTATTTGTGACGATGATTGAGTAGCATAATCATGAAAGAAATTATGAAATTGTTTATATTATGTTTACTTTATATATATACATAAATGCACTTCGTAAATCGTTTCCTTCCTCTTTAATTGTATGCCGTTTGCTTATGTGTGGTAGAAACTTTCAGAGTTACTGGGGCGTGGAATCTTACCCCATTATATTAACATTTTCAGGTGATTGTCCTAGTAAGCAGCAAGGGAAGGCACCTATGGAGTGAGCCTTGTCGGCTCTCTTGTGCCATTAGGCACATGCTATCATTTTGAATTGTCATGACTCTAAAACTTCCGCATTTTATTTTGATATACTCTGATATTTTGGAATTTATTTTTGTTGTACTCAAATATTTTGGGAGGATTTGAATTGCTATTGATGACGCGTATTTTGATTAGACTGAGGGTATGTTTTAATGAATTGATGTTTGAAACCCTCTTTATTTACAAATGGCAAAATTTCATTAAGCATTCGGTTAGAATTTTGGGGCGTTACAGAGAACGTGTATGATGGGCCTTTTAATCTTTACTAAATGGCATGGTATTAATTATTACGCGTTTGTTTGAAATTTCGGTTGTGAGAAAGGAGTTTACAGATTCCGAAATATTTTGTGGATTTCAAGATGGTTTTAAGGATTTCGAGATGGTATTATCTTAATTTACATGTACCGTTGGAAAACGGTCTTTCCAAATAAACACATACATGGTGTTCCGCTTGTACAATGCCCTTCTACTACTCCCGTTTTTCGCTTTCTGCATACTCTATTATTATATATCATATAACATGCATCATGTACATCTGGATCCCAAGGTTAGTTTTATACAATATTGTCACCTTTGGCTTTTTAAGGCCAAGTTTGCTTCTTCTTCCGTTGTTATCCCGTTTTATTTCTTTTTAACCACATGGAATGATATTTTCATTTTAATACAAGGAAATACAAAGCCCAACAAAAGATTCAAGAGATAATTGTGGGGATAAATCTCTTGTTGATAAAATAATTAGGGAATGAGATTTGTCACATGAAAGTTCAGTTGCACGTAATGTGAAAGTTTAATCGCATATTATGGAAAGTTCCATTTTACAATTAATTTTTCAATAGGGAATTTATCTCAAATTCTCCCAATATTCAACGAATGAATGCCAACAACTAACAGATGAAAATTTTAATTCCTCACCAATTTTTTTTAAATGAGACAAGGCCAATATCAATGTTCATATCACGCTACAAGATGATTATATTTAGCAGGAAAAAAACATCGGACCGGTCGTTTCAGGTTGAAAACCGACGAATTGACCATCGGCTTGGTCTTGTTGAGCAGTAAATTGGTGGACCAGTCCTGATTACTCTCCTTGGTTCGAAGATTCTGGATTAGCCGCTCATCCTATAAGTTGGGGTGTACAAGCTTCCAACAATCCAAGGCGTAACATGGTTTAGATCTTCATAACCTTCTCAATGCATGAAGCGGAGCAGTTATAGAATATGCAATCTTCATAAGGAAGCCTAAATTCTATCCCGGGAGATCCTTAACCAAACTGCTGTCCCATTGAATAAGGTGGAAGAGGCCTGATTAGGCTTAACCGATGCTTCCATCTAACCGAAGAGTTTTAGCCTTCCTCAAAAACGTGGTAAAAAAGTACTTTTACACAAGTTGAGATAAATATGTGAATAAAATCATTTTATTTTATGAAAAAACACCGTTGAACGTGTATTTAAACCCTACAGTTAAACAGGTATATTGAGCTTTTAGAAACGTTAGGAGTATCATTCCATGTTGTCCAGGTGTCACTAAAGTATCAGTCATCCTTCTCACTCCAAAAGGAAAAAGGTATCAGTCATCCAAAACAATGTATTAAATAGAATGCTGTAGCTGTTTACTTTGAATTTAAAAATCTTATAAATATAAAATTGATGAATAAATAATAATTTTCGTATGTTAGCATTCAGAATGATTTGTCACTATATCCTGATTAACGTGTAAGAATGAAAATTTTTTGGTTGCTACGTTGAGGTTAAGGTTAATGAAACTAAAGAAACTTTATACAAAATGACACACACACACGCACGAAAAATACTCCATGCTACTACTGCCTGAGCTTCATCTTACCAAACATCTGCATCTGCAACATGCGAATCAATTGCTTGACTTGTTTCTCAAAAGTTTGCATTCTGAAAACTTGATAAGAAAATCAAAAAGTAATCCTGTTCCACAAAAAAAAAATGCATTTCAAATTGGGTCAAAGTACCATGAACGTTTAATAAAAGAGTGTTTAGTAATATATATTTATTGGATGTGTAAAAATATTTATAAATATCTAAATTGGGTGTAAAAATGTTATAGCGTTTTTTTTACCTGAAAAATGTTATAGCGTTAAATATAGCCTAATATTATGATTTTCTTTTTTTTTTTGCCAATCTAATATTATAATTTTCATGTAAATGTAACTGTGTTGATTAAGGATCATAATATTTTTCTTCCATTTTATCAACATCGATGGATATTTTTGTAGCTATCGAAGAAAGTATACAGTGATGAATCATGCAAGAAGCTCACGCTATCTTTCTAACATTAGCCCTTTCAAATTCAAAAGTCCCCAAGACTTACTGGCCTTCTTTTACCCGCCTCCGTCGAATCCCAACTTCTCCACAATTCTCTCATTCTCTTGCTCGTCCACAGAACAGAGAATCGGAGAGAGGCAAGCTTGGAGCGGAGTAGTCTTGGTTTCATGGATGCAGTAGTGGAGCTTGACAGTGGGAGCAGGAGCAGCAGCATTGGCAGCCACGGTCAACGGCGCGTGGGTTTGTTGTACGATGAGAGGATGTGTAAGCACTACACTCCAGACAATGATTACCATCCTGAGAGCCCTGACAGGATTAGGGCTATTTGGAAGAAGCTCCAGAACGCTGGTATTCCTGAAAGGTAGTTTATCATTTTCTTAAAATTTGCACCTTGCTTTCTAGCCTAGTGATGCAAGTTTTTCTGTTCAGCTCACCAAAGCTAAGTTTGACACTACTCTTCCGTGATGCCAGTGAGAAAATTAGGAGTTATGTTACCTTGTTGGGTTGTTCAAATTTTGCGTTTTAGGGAAATAAATTATGCTAGATCTTTATTCCTTTCTTTTCATTTTTTTTTTGGCATTCGTAGGTCGCATTTTGGAGGTCTTTAATGCCATCGATAATTTTTGATGAGCTGAAGTGCGAACTTGAATTGAAAGATTTAATAACATATTTTCATTTATCCACTTCCTGATCTATCAGCGGGATGGGTATGACTTGCCCGATAAAGAAACGAGCACGACCTTATCTGAGCTTTGTTGTGATTTAGACTTGAAGCAATAACTTGGGTGAATAATCATTTTTTCCTGTCTATGTTATAGTGTTGCTGTTGAAATTTGAAATGTCAGATTATGACGTAGTTTATTCATAAAGTGATATTTGTACCCATTTGGATTAGATATGGAGAATTGATTTTGTGCTGTACAAGATAAATATGCAGGAAATTTGTCTCTTAAAGTACAAAAGTGATTAAAAAATGATTTTTCTTGTATCCAAACAGAATTTCATTGTTCTTTTACGCAGTCTCAATAAATTTGGTGTTTTCCCCTCTTCCAGATGTGTGGTTTTGGATGCCAAAGAAGCTGAAGACAGATATTTACTATCGGTGCATTCACAACTTCATGTAAACCTGATTAAGAACATCAGCTCAAAACAGTTTAATTCACTGAGGAATAGGATTGCATCAAAATTGAATTCTATTTATTTTAACAAGGGTTCTTCAGAAGCTGCTTATCTTGCTGCTGGCTCTGTTGTTGAGGTAATGTTCATGAATGGTTCTCTTTGATACGATCTCCTAGGAACCTGGCCAATGGGTGGAATGATAATACGGTACTTTTTTCCGTGGGATTACTTTCATTCCTGCCCTTAATGGTTTTTTATGCCATTATTGTGTTTGAGGATTTGAATCACTTGAATAATTCCTGGGATCACCCCAAAGTTCATGAAAAAATGCAGTTGACTGAAATAAATTGGTAGAAATTTTGAGACTTCGCATTGCTTTTCTTCCTGAGGAAGGCTTTGATGTAAAACAGTGAAGGGAAAGTCAATACAATGAATGGTCTTGGTGCTAATTCGTAATTGTATCCTAATAAACTACTACAATGAATGGTCTTGGTGCTAATTCGTAATTCGTAATTGTTAAACTACTATAATCCTAAGGACGAGATAAGCTTCATTCAGATTATTTGAATCTAGATAAAAGATTGATAATTTAAAACTTAATTAATCTAAAATACAATCTAGATATCCTAATAAAATATCATAATCTAAATAAAATGAAGAATCCCAGTTATTGTAGGATAATAGTACAATAATGTCGATTATGTTTCCCATTAGGCTTTCTTCAATTACACCCTTGGACTTGTTGCAATTATAGAGCTGGTACAGCCCAAGCTTGTGTAGGCTAGCCCAACATGTTTTCCAGTTCTAGCAATAAGACAAAGGGACTGGGTCTTTAGTTTCAATAACTTATGGTAAACAAGATTTTGAGTTAACATTTTTAAACTTTTCAGCTTGATCAAATTCCTATCTTGGTTTTAATTTGATTCATATGTGGAATTGATTGTAAATTTGAATACTAATGACTGCACTTGCATGATATCAAAGTGACGTCTATATCTTTTTCCAATAAAAACCTCACAAAACACAATTCTTAAGTTACGAACATTGTGGCTTATTTCTTAAACTTCGTACAATGTATGGGATCTGCATCTAGTTTGTTAAAGAAGAATGTGTGTGTGTGTGTGTTCATTTTCAATCTGTTCAATCTGTGTCCGCATAAAAAATTTGAGCCTGAACTACTAATGCTTTGAGACCTAGGTTGTTGAGAGAGTTGCAAGGAGGGAATTGGATTCTGCTGTTGCTATTGTTAGGCCTCCAGGGCATCATGCAGAACATGATGAAGCCATGGGGTTCTGTCTATTCAACAATGTGGCCATTGCATCCAGTTATCTCCTAGATGAAAGAGTGGGTATCACCTGTTATAGTTCTGTTGTCACTCAATTCTAAGCCTTTAATCAGCCACTTGCTGTGAATTCCCAACCTCACATTTCAGGTTTTGTCATGTGTATGACAGCCAGAATTAGGCGTGAAGAAAATTTTAATTGTTGATTGGGATGTTCATCACGGAAATGGCACTCAAAAAATGTTCTGGAATGATTCTCGTGTGTTATTCTTCTCTGTTCATAGGTACAGTTATGAATATTTATTGGGCATGTTGGATTATTGCTAATTACACCTGGATGTTAACTTATGGTTTCATTGATCCAATAATCTAGTTATGATAGGATGAATTGGTGAATCTACAAATACATGCTAGTGCTTTGAGTCCATAAATGTAGGTTGACATACGCACACTACAGTGGACAGGATGGGTCTGGGTCTCTGAGAAGGATTTTTTCAGTTTAGGCTTTTCAGGACATTGTCATCTCACTTTAATAATTCGTCCTGAGGTTTATAAACTTTTCTGCTCATGCAGGCATGAATTTGGGAGTTTCTATCCAGCAAATGATGATGGTTTTTATACGATGATTGGAGAAGGACCAGGTGCTGGGTTTAATGTTAATGTACCTTGGGAAAATGGGCGATGTGGTGATGCAGACTACTTTGCTGTTTGGGATCACATCTTGGTCCCTGTTGCCAAGGAATTTAATCCGGATATAATTATAGTATCTGCTGGGTTTGATGCAGGTATTTATTGGGTAACTAAAATTTAATATTTTCTCTTGTATCATTTTTTTCTTTGGCCCCTTTTGGGATGTGCATTTTACTAGTCTTCTTTGGATGCATACCTGAATCATGTCATGGATGGGACTGGTGATTTTTATTGTTTGCTATTTATTAATTGTGCAGTGGTATACATTGTTTATTTTTCATGTTAAATTGCTACTTTCTAGTCTTAATTGTAAAGAAGTTCGTTTGATGAAAATGAGTATGGAACCAAGGCTATTATCAGAGCTGGATGAATAATTAGTCTTATGGTATATTTGGTAGATGAGAATGCAAGGGGAACGTGAATGAAATTTGAAGTGTTTGGTACAAGTGATTCCCATTTCATGGGTTCGGGCAACCCCATATTTCTGTGGGAATCCAATTCCTTAGGAAACATGATGAAATGCAATCTCATTCCTGGGAATGAGATGAAAATATACCCTCATGCCCTTGTTCAGTTTAATGCTTGCAGCAACGCAGATATAATAATGCTCCTCGCTCACTCAATTTGATGCTTGCATGACAGTTGTTAAAAGTGAATATGATATTCTTAGCATTACAGGCATCTAAAGCTGTGATTTTTTTTATTTTATGATAATTAATTTTATTTTTAGAAATTTTTCAATAGACTAAAATGTTGAAAAGTGAACATATGAATATTTTTTAAACTAGATACATTGTAATAATTTGTCCAGCTTTATTTCCATTCACATGTTGTTTCCATTCAAGCAAACTTACAAATGAAATAGCTAGTTTTATTGCAAATGATTTAGAAAGGTATTTTAAGGAAATCAACAGATATTTTAACAAATAACTAATTTAATTTATTTCTTTATTTGTCCAAATTAAGTAGATCTTATATTAAGCACAAGAGATGGTAATTGCTATAATACTCAGTTTTGAGATATGAATGACAATTAATTAAGATTCAATGCAGTTTGATAGTTACTCCACCAGTCATAACTGATTTGCTGAAATTAGTTTGATGCAAATTATTGAACAAGATAGTGCCAGAATACTTAATTCTGTAGTGAAGACCAATAAAACTTTTCACTTTTGTGTGAATTTCCTGCTGCTAAAATATAATCTCAATCATTTTCTAATTTTTTGCCAAATAATAAAGTGATTGAGATTATATATATGAGAAATGTGGTTTCCTCATAACACAACCTGTTAACTCAGCTAGAAATTATAGATAACTATTTTTTTTTGGTTGTATAAATAACCAGCTTTGCATCTGCTGCATAGGGTTATTTTTCACCGCAGTAGATATTAATATTTTCCTGAGGTGAATTGGGAGTGATTCGATTGTTTTTGCTAATTATTTATCCATAATAAATTTTCATAATATTATTGTTTATTTTAATGTCAGCTGTTGGTGACCCTTTGGGAGGATGCCGCGTCACCCCGTATGGTTATTCAGTTATGTTGAAAAAGGTTAATTTTCAGATATTGGCTCACACCTCCTTGTATTTGTTTATTGTAATTTGTAAATGCTTATTCCTTTTAGAAAATAACTATTGTGATATGTGGGCAATTGCAACCACGGCAACTTCTTGGTACCAGCATTTGAAACCATAACTACATAAAGGCCTTTCAAGATTTACAATGAGGACCATATTTGCTAGCGAATGTTGCAATATTTTTGTTAACCCATGTTTTTCCAAGTTTATGTTTTCTCTCTTTCCTTGTTCTATCATGAATTGCAATTCTTTCTTCAATTAATGTTAATTTTTTCTTTTTAAATGTTATTTTTGTTAACTTTCAAATTTGTAGGGACGATTATCATGCTTTTCACTGTATCATGACTATTGACTGTTACGTGTTCTCTTTCTGTAAATTGTAGTTGATGGATTTTGCTCAAGGTAGAGTTGTGCTGGTGTTAGAAGGAGGGTATAATCTTAATTCAATAGCAAATTCAATGCTTGCTTGTGTGGAAGTTTTACTAGAAGAGAAGTCTATTACAGAATCCTCAGAGGCCTATCCATTTGAGTCTACATGGCGTGTGATACAAGCGGTAATAATATTTACTACTTATTATTCCTTCATATGTGAGGAAAAAGAAAATTTGGTAGTAGTCATAATTTGGTAGAGGTATCTCCTCCTCAGCTCAGGTGTTGTATTGAGGTAAGAATGTAAATGTTGTAACGCCTCTGCTCATTCCTGGAATCTCCATTTCTCTCCCTCTGTCGTTTCTAGCTTGGGCTTTTTGTTCTTAAAGGTTAAGAGTAATTTGTACGAGGGATTCTTTCTATCCTAATGGTATGTGTATTCATTGCAGGTCCGCCAGCAATTAAGTCCATTCTGGCCAACACTTGCCAGCAAGTTACCTGAAAATTTGATTTGTCAAACAGCACCACCTCCGGTAACCCTCTTTTCATTTGTGTGCCCCACATTCCTTGGTAGTTGATTTAGCCAATACATTATCATAAGTGAATTCCAAAAGAACTTTTAATAATAACTGTTTTGAGTGTTAATCATTCTTGTGCAATGCTATATATTTACGAACTGCATCTTTAGTATAAATAGACTCTTTTATGTGAAGGCTGATTTTTGTGAAATATCTCCAAGTTCATTTTATAATGAAGAGTTGTATAGGCTTTTTATTTGTCAGCTTCTGCTTGCATACATGATTTGAGAAAAAAGTTGAGTCTTAATTGGAAAGCTATCAATACTACTTTCTCCGTGTAAAGTCCCATTAAAGATGAACTTGTCATTTATATAAATATCTCTTTTGGATCATGAAATCTTTTTTTTTTCCGATCATGCCACACTGAACATTTTTGTCACTGTATTGCTGGAGTTATGCATCTGTTTTTCTTGCATCCTTGCCTGGACATGCGTTTGTTTCTTGCTTACATATTATCTGTTACATTATTCTCTCATCCTAAAATATCTGTGGCAATAATTATTATTTATTATCCATTTTAGCATACTCTGATCTCAAGCTCCGATTCTGAGACGGAGGATGATAAGGGTCTGAAGATTGCTGAAAATCTGGAAGATCTAGCTCAGAGTGTTATAGAGCCCCTCTCCAAGCTGAATGTTGCTATAGATAGTCATGGTAACCTATGATTAATCAGAGACCTCCCCTCCCCATTCCCGTGTTCGTAAGTTGACAAGCCCTGTACTTTGTCCAGATAAACCAACTTCTGCTACTTATCCATGGCGATCAGAACTTTCAAATATTTTCATATGGTATGCCTCATACGGATCAAATATGTGGAAATCAAGATTACTGTGCTACATAGCAGGTGGAAAGGTAACAACCATCCAGTTTATTTTATCATCTATGCTATTCTAAAACAGATGATAGGCTTCTAATTCATCTGAATAATTTCACTGGAATGCAGCAAGTTTTATGGTAGTCCAAGCAGAGAAAGTTAACAATAAACTACTGTAGGAGCTTTAGCCTTCTGTCATTGTTTTCTTAAATGGTCAATGTGAAATTGCTGTTAAGGGAAATATGCGAGCCCTTGAATATCACTGTTTTGTAAAAAAGGACTGGGCTTCTGGGCTTCATGTAGCTGACAAGACAGTTTCGAATTTGAATGCTTTAGGATATTATGAAGCACCAATTTTTTTGCGATTTGTATGGGAAATATTCATCTTCCTCGCATTTTCTGATTCTGAAGTCTATATCCTTTAATTTTAGAGAGCTTTGTATCTTGTTGTCTACTACTAATGTTGATTTTTGAAATGATAATCAGGTGGAAGGTATGCAAATGCAATGTTCTGGTGCAATGGACACAAATCCACCGAGGGAGATCCTGTGGAAAACATTCCCTTTCCGTCTGTTTTTCGGTCGTGATTCCTCACATACATGGGGTCCTGGAGGGGTTGCTTTTCTAAACCCCGAAAGGAATCCTGAGGACAACACTTACATGTGCCTGTACAGAATTTCGTAAGAATACTGACTAAGCTCTTTTTAGCTGATGTTCTAATCTCCAGTCGGCAGAAACTGTATCCATCTCCAAAGCTTTAATAATGGAGCATAGCATTGTCAAATCTTAATTTTGGTTTTCTTATATAAGTACGCTCGCGCGAATGGAGCTTATGTGGCATTTTCTTTTATCACAGACTAGAGCAGTTTAATGATATTTTCCTTCGGGAAAATGGTCTAAGTCAGAATGTTGGCTCTCCCTTGTTTGACATAACTGCCCTGAATGTTACCACCAGCAAGGAATTCAATTCTCAGGAGGTTGTCAAGGTATTCTTTTGGACGCTTGCGCCTTTCCCCCCTTAAAAATTACAGATGTTGGTGCATTTTCAATCCATAGTGTTTATGTGATCCTGTCTGCTGTAATCCATTGCTTCTCGATGTTATCCAGGATGGTTGGTATGGTACTGTTGTATATTTGGGCAAGGAGCAGAATATTCCAATTCTCACCATGACGTGAGTAATCATAATCCATACGTTGGTGACTGGTCACTAATCCATTTTTGACTTTGGCTTGATATTTATGTTACGTTTGACTTCAAACAGGTGTTCACTTTCTAATATTGAAAGCTTCAAATCTGGGAAGCTGCCCTTGCGTGCCCCTAATAAAGCTTATGCCAACACCTTAATAAGAGGCCTGGTAGAAGGAGGACAGCTTTCTGAGGCAGAGGCTGTTGCTTACATTGATGCTGCTGCTAAACCTTTATGAGGTGTAAATATTTTAGAATTGTGACCCTTTTACTAAGTACCTAAAAATTTATAGTTTGGTCCATGGCTCTTTTTGGATGATTTTAGAACATGACACCTAAAATATTGAGGTGTGGTTTCCTATGGAAGTGGGGATGACTATTGTTGGATGTAAACTAGGAGTGTTGTGCTCTGGCACTCAAAAATGCAAAAAAGTTTTAGATGGTCATGGTCTCACATGAGATTTGGGAAATCAGGATGTGGCCTTAATCCATGTCCTAACTAAAGAAATTAAGGGAAGATGCGGGAAAATTCCACAATTAAAAAGTTTATTAGTGAAAAGAATTTGATGAATTATTATATATAGAAAATTTCAATATTTTACAAACTTTGTATGCGCATAGTGGTCTTTTTTTTTTTTCATGAATCATTCTCATCGACAAAATTTTTAATGGCGGACATTTTCCTGAAAATTAATTACCCAAGTCCTAACTACTTGTAAAAGAGATAGAATTATGATTTAATTGTAATTCTTCTTTTATTAAACCATCGAGGCAAACATTTCTGAAATTTGTATATAAATTCACACATAATGAATTATGCATTATGTATGATCCATACTCCATACTACATCACTATATCTAATTTTTTTTATCAGCACACAATATTAAATTTAAACATCTACCATCAACAATTTCTTTTACAATATATTTAATTTAATTTTGCACTAATTATTTTAGTGAAAATAATGTTTCATTTTTTTTTGGACCTATCAGTTCAAAAGAACGTGTAGTACAAAAAAAATCTAGACTGCTTATTTGACAAATATAAACCTCTAAACTACAGGGTTCTTTCTTATGCAAATGATTAAAATGAAGATTTTATGAAAACAAACATACATACAACTCTACTAAATGATGTTATTAACATTTGCATACAACTAATTTAATCAAATGATTTTATTAACATGATATATAAATTAGTTATATAGCTCATATATCTAATTAACATAGCTAAAGAATGGTATTTTACATTTTTACCAATAAGTAGACATGATTATGGTAGTTTTTATTTTTTGGGTAAGACGTGATGATAGTTTTTCATTGCCAATTTTTCAGTTTGTGGCCAAAAAGTAATTTTATTCCTTAGGGCCTAGGTCTGATGCCCCAGGCGCCCCTCAAGTGCCAGAAGCGAATCGCGGGAGCCTCTGAACATCTCACAGAAGCTCAAGTTTTAGTCCCATTGACACCTATTTGATCTACGTTGTCTCCGCTAGGGTTTCAGCACTCCGATCACTAATCGGCGGCAATGGCGATGGCTGCTCTGCGACGGGAAGGGGGGCGCTTTGCCCCTCTCATCTCTCCCCTACCGTTGACAGCTCTCCGATCTTCCCTCATCTCTGAGTACGATCTCCCATCCTTTCTCTCAAATCTGCTGCCTATTCTCTCTTGTTGGCCCTACTGGTGTATCACGCCCTCCAGTAATTTTTTGACAATTCGTTTGATGACCGAGGAAGATTGGAACATGGAAACCTGTCCATAATGTTGGCAAGCTCATTGATTTCGTGTTTTAAATTAGTTAAAACTGGGCTTAAGTAGGCTAAGATCGATCAGAGTTTGCCGCATTCTAGCTGTTGCTGGTAAATGCAGCAAATCTTGAACGAGTCCCCGTTTCGCTTGTATTTCACGCAGATAAGTGTGTGGTGCTCTCACTTTTATCTTCAATTCATTTGGATTTCCTAGAATAGGATAAAAGGATCATAATTCGTGAATTCAGAGAATAATATCATGTATTCAAAAGTAAATGCTTTCACCTTTTCCACCATGCAGGAAAAAAATGGATTCTCTTTATTCTTCTTATTGCACTGAACATGCCATGCCTACCCTGCTCGTTTCTCAATCGACTAATTTTATTGAGTTGACAGGGAGCAAGTCCCCCAGGGTGTGCGCTCTATTTCAACTCAAGTAGGTAGGACCCATTTTATCTTCTATATGTTGTCT
>JANTPZ010139777.1:0-15632 GCA_025593235.1 Vachellia pachyceras | reverse complement strand
TATACTAATCCAAGTCAACAACTCCTAATATCAATTTAAGCATAAAAGGGTCATGTATGGACTAAATTTGATTCTAAAACTCTGGAAATTCCAACAGAAAACTAATACTAACATGGCTACATCAAATTCCCCCACACTTAAACCTTTGTACTCCTGGACAAAGCTTCTTCAAAACTCTTAAAAGAAAATAACCAATACACTTAGGAAACATACTCATGGGTCCAGGACTACAGAACATTATTATGAGGAAATGGGTAATCTGATAAAAAGGGACCCATACACCATTTAACAAAAGATCAAGGGCATAATGTCTTTCAGTATTAAAAGTAAGGGCAAAATGGTAATTTTGGAAAAATAGATAAAGTAAGGGCAGAATGGTAATTATGAGGAAATGGAAGGGCATTTGACAAAGTCAAAGTCAAAAGTCAACTGTTGACAAAAAAATTTCAGATGCCCAATAAACAGAGCCCGACTCACTGATCACAACCGTGAATCATGGTTTTCCAGATTCGGACTAGATTTTTAATTATATAATTTTGAAAGGCAAGAAGGGAAAAAATAATTATTTAAGGTATCAGGAGCCCTCAGAAAATTGATGCAAAAATATGGAAAAATCCTGTGAATTTTATAGTATTTAATAAAATTATTATCCAGTGTACGATTAAGGTGATTTTCCCGAAAATCGGGAAAAATAACCGAAAATCCCCGAAATATAATTTATTTCAAAAATTAATTTTGGACAATCTAGAGGGAATTTTGGAAAAAGAAAAAGGGATAGAGAATCAGTGAAAAATGTAGTATTTTTCAAGGCCCTAAAAGAATTTTGCTCTCCGATTGTACGTTTTCAGGGATTTTGGACAGGATAAATTAATCCTGTAAAATTTGAGGAAATCAAAGGGTATTTTGGGGATAATAATTTTGTTATATTCAAGAGGAAAATTTGGAGATTAAATGAGGAAGAAAATATCTCCAAAAAAGTAGAAAAAGATTTACCGGAATAAAGTTAAGTTTACCGGTAAAAAGTGCAATCGGTAAAAGTAACTGAATGGGATCCAGTTTGGTTAAACCAACCATATTTTTACCCCTTAGTTACAGCCATGATGACACCTTTTTACCACCCAATGAGAAGCAAGCAATTGTCACATAGGTGTTGCAATCTTAACCCTTAGATCATACTTAATTTACAAGATGCAATCTTAGCCTTCCATTCCTTTTAAGTGTGAATTATTAAAACATGATTTTTCTTCATTCTCTCCACCATTTGGCCGACCTCCATGAGAAAATTTTGGGAAGCGAAAGACATCATTCAAGCTTCAAGAAGAAGAGGAAAATCCAAGAGAAATCTAAGGTAAGCAAGTAAGACACTTTATGTTATATACCAATATCTTCCTTGTAATCTCCTCTTCACTTCACCTTATGGTCTATCTTTCTCAAGTTCTATGGCTAGGGTTCTTGAGAGCTAAAGTGAGAAAGAGAGGGATTTAGAGCCATTAATTAGTTGCAGAAGCCTCCTTGAGTTGTAAGGAGCATATTGGTATATATGTTGTTGTTGATTGAGTTGTTTTTGTGATTTTGTAAATTTGGGAAATCATGAACATATAGGGGAGGTGCTGCCCAATTTTCCACTTGAAGTAGTAGAGTTAAAATTAAGCTTTACCATGCATGAATATGAGTTTGAAAGCAAGAATATGATGATAGAAGTATTAGAAGTTGAGAAATCCATGTTGATGATTGTTTGGGCTACCTCTAGGCCACAGTTGGAAAATGGGGAAGTAAGTTTCTTTTGATGATTTTGATGCTTCTAATGGATTCAAAATGAGTTTTTGTGTAGGGTATAAGTAACCCCAAGTTTATGGAAGCATTAGAAAATCATAGAGACAGGTTTGATGTTCTAGGGTTTATGATATTCAAGGGAATGGTTAAAGGGGTTTTACATTGCTTCTTGCATTGGAAATGACATATGTTTGATGGCCATTATATTGTCAATTTTGTAGGCAATATTTTGGTGCAAGAGAGTATTTTCAAAGTGGTTAAGAAAGGTTGCAAAGTAAAGAGGAATTAAGGAGTAAATGTTGCAAAGTTCTCTAGCTCTATCTAAAACTATTGTGAAATGATCTTAATGATGTGCATGACTTGATTATACTTATTAAATTGTTGAAATGTGTTTATGAGTGATGTTATGCTATGGCCATATGCATTAATATGTTCTTGTTACATATTTTACATTGTTACACATTTCTACATGAACTTAAACAATGTCATACAATTTTATATGTATGTTGTAAGCTTTGTTATTGGGATTTCCAAAAATCTCACTCTCCCCCACTAACCAATTTTTAGGTACAAGTTCTTCCAAGGGTAAGGAGAAAATGTATGATGGATGAAGCAAGGATTTTACATGTTTATGTATATGGAATTATGTTGTAAATGTAATAGCATTTTGGGACTTTCATATGTTATGTAATATGTATTATGAACCTATACATGTTTGGTTGATATGTGATAGTTAAGGACTCCTAATTACATGATCAAACATGATTAAAAGAGGTTTAGAAGTTAGGTTTTTAAATTGAGAAGTTTGAAAATGAAAAGTTTGACTAATTGTCAAAGTGAAGTTGGTCAAACCCCTAAATTTGACCTATCGAGAAACAGAGCAAATAGACTCCAATTGAGATGAAATTTTCCATAAACATAGTTCATATTTCAAGATTTAAAACAACCCAAAGAACACTATATTTTGAGTTTTGTACAGAAATTTATGATGTTGCAAAGTTTGAAGAAAATCACTAAAAAACCTGAAAAAAATGAAAAATTGCCAAATGAACAGTACATTTTTACGCAGTAAGATGTATCAATTGGGCAAGCTAATGACTCAATGAGTATTTTTACCTTATAGAGAAACTTATAAGCTTCAAAGAGAAATTGGAAGCACTCAATTTTTATTTTTCTAAAATTAGTTATGAATTTCCAAAGTTGGTCCAAAAAACTGTGAATAGTAACTTTCAAAAGTTGAAAGTTTCAATTTGAACCTTTTGGACTTTTTGATCAAATTGAGGCTTCCCTTCAGTTCTAAATCAACATAAAATGAAGCTAAAGGCAAGGTTAAGGTGTGTCACATTTAGAGCCAATAATTTGGTGTATATTGTTGGTGTTTGGTCGTTGTATGAATTTTTTGAAACACCAAGATTAAGGGGAGGTGTTGTATGTATTCAAGCCAAACAATGCATGAGAAGTGTTTTGGGATCAAGAAGATGTGGTTATATATGTTACAAGTTTGAAAAATCACGTTGTTGTTCTTATTGGGGGGTCATGGCCAGATCTGGAAAATGGGGAAAGAGTGTGATTTTTTATGCTTCCAATGGCTTTAGAATGAGAAATTGTGTATGGTTTAACTGAGAAATGGATTTGGGAAGCATTAGAAATTATTACGACAAGTTTGGTGTTTTAGGTTTATGAAAATTCAAGAGGAAGTTTTACGCAAGTTTAAAGTGTTTCTTGCCTTAGTAATGGCTTGTGATTAATTGCCATTATGTTATGAATTATGTAGGCAAGTGTTCGGTGTAAGAAACAAATTTTCCAAGTGACCAAGAGAACTTCAATGTCAAGGGAAAGCCAAGAGATTAAGGCAGCAAAACCTTCTAACCCTAACCAAAATTTTTATGAAAATGTTCTGAATTTATGCATTACTTAATGTTGAGCATTATGATAATGAAGTGTGAATATGTGCTTATGTATGCTATAGCCATATGCATGTATATGTCTCTTATTGCACATTCCATATTATGATTTGTTTACACTTAATTTTAAAGTATGTCATGCATTTTCACAAGTGTGTTAGTAAGTTTTGCTATTAGGATTTCAATGAAATCTCATTCTTTCCACTAACCATTTTAGGTGGAAGCTCGAACAAGGGTAAGGACAAAGGGAATGATGCTTTAAGCAAGCTTAATGTTGCTCTTGTGTTGATGATTTGGTTATGTAAAGTAGTTGCAACTTATATTCAAGTTATCATGTAGTTATGTAAGTTAAAACTCTACATAAGAAGTAGCCAAGTAGAAGTGAAAGCATGCCTTAGATATAAGTAAATGCATGTTAAATCATAAACAAATGGGATAAACAAGTGAGCATGCTTAAAGGGAAGAATTTGAAAATGGTAAATTTCATGAAAAGTGGTTAGAAATCTTACCAAACCATGAACTTTGAGATGACATGAAAAATAGCAAATGATTTTCAAATGAGCTGCAATTTTTCAGAAAAATATTTCGTATAACAAGCTTTAAAATGAGCTAAATATTACTAGATTTAGACATTTGTACGAAAAGTTATGGTCTTTCAAAGTTTGAAGAAAAACATGGAAAAATGAAAAATGACTATATGAATAGTGCTTTTTTCACACAATAAGTTGTATTAATTGGGTAAGTTTTTGAGCCAATGAGTATTTTTTTCATGTAGAGGATCTTATAAGCTTCAAATAGAAATTGGAACCACTCAATTTGGATTTTCTAGAATTAGTTATGAATTTTCAAAATTGGGCTACAAAATCTGGAAAATGACAAAATGAATAGTAACCTTAAACTTATTGTTATTTTCAATTCTTTGGTAATTCTAAGTTATCCATGGCCTAAAAGTGGTTCAATATCAACATAAAATGAAGCTAAAGGAGTTAGTTAAGGTGTATGACAATTATTACTGTCACTGATTCCCAATACCTTATATAATACTGTCTTGGCCTCTACTTGCATTCTGGGAGAAGAAAGTGCTTGATTTATCAAGGTTCACCCTTTTACCCGATGCCTTACAGTAGCAATCAATAATTCTCTTTAGCACTCTATAATTCTCCTCCTCTACATTGATAAAAAAATATAGCATAATATGCAAAAAAAATATATCACAGCACATGACACTTTCTTACTAACTTGATGCCCTTCAGTCTTCTCTTATCCACATTCCACTGTACCATCCTAGAAAGCACAAAAGCTGCCAAATGAATAAGTAAGGAGATATTGGGCACTACCAGAAAAATGTCATTTAGCAACGAAAAATCCGTCGCTAAATGACTATTTTCCATCGCTAAAATGAGGGTCGCTAATATTTTCTGTTGCTAAATGGAAATTTTTTGAAGGAAAATAGCCATTTAGCGATGGATTTTTCCATCGCTAAATGGCATTTTTCTGGTAGTGGGGTCACCTTGTCTTATTCTCCGTGACATTCCCGGGTCTGCTATCTTCTGTCCTACCACCACTAGATTTAATTTTTGTGTCGATATACAATCCATGATCCATGAAATTAATTTGTTGCCAAACCCCATCTTCCTCAGCACCTCTTCAATGAATTACCACACAAGCCTATCATATGCCTTATTCATATCAATTTTTACAGCCAGTTCCACTTTTCCTCCTTTCTTCCTCTTTCTCAAGTAGTGAAATGCTTCATGTGCCACTAGTATATTATCTTAGATCAAACGGCCTGCCACAAAAGCTCTCTGATTTTCTGTTACTATCTTCCTCATTACTGGCTTCAATCTATTAGCTAGTAACTTGGAGACTATTTTATAGGCAAAATGCATAGCCCTATAGGTCTATATTGTCCCACACTTTTTGCACGTTCAACTTTAGGGATCAATATGACATTTGTGCTATTAATTGGCTCAAAACTGACCTTATTTCTAAAAAAAGTTAGCACCATTTTAATCAGCTCTTCTTGTACCTCCTACCATGATGCATGATAAAACATCCCTAAAAAGCCATCTGGTGTTCGCGCTTTCCCTCCATTTAATTGAAATGTCACCTCCTTTATCTCCTCTACAGTTACCTCCTTCTCTAGATTGTTAGCATCCTCCTCTAACACACACCTCTCCACATAATTCATAACCTCTTCTCTTCCTTCTGTTTTGAAGAGTTCATTATAGAACTTAACAAATTGCCTATTAATTTATTCCTCTTTTTCCAGCCAGTTGCCACATTCATCGCTTATCCTTGTTACTTTGCTTCTTGTTCTCCTTTATACTATATTGGTGTGGAAGAACTTTGTGTTTCTATCTCCTTCTGCTAACCACTTCACTCGAGATCTTTGCCACCGGTAGGTCTCTTCTCTATCCATGCTTCCTCTATCTGTTTCATAATATCTTTAGGTTCCTTCTTTTTCTTGTCATCCAAAATTCCCACATTGCACTCTTCTAATCTTTTTGTCAATTGTTCCACTAGTCTCCAAGCTTTAGGGAACTTCTCTCTTCCCCATTTAGCTAGGATTCTCTTGCAGTTGTTCAGTTTGTGCTTCAGATCCTATACTGTGTTTTCATCCATTACTCCTCCTTCAGTCCAACCCTTTCTTACCACAAATGGGAATTCTTCATGCTCAGTCCAGCATGCTTCAAATCTGAAAGACCTAGGTATTATAGTGTGTCTGTGCTCAAGTTCCAACAATAAAAGATGATGATCAGACCCTACAGGCTCAATATGAGATATAATGGCTTGCTGGAATGCATCTACAAACTCACTATTTGCCACTACCCTGTCTAATCTCTCCTTGACATGAGCATCTCCTGTCCTTTTATTGCATCACGTGTATCTTGCTCCTTGGAACCCCAAATCCATCAGTTGACAATCTGACAACATGCACTGAAATTCAATATTCTCCTTATGTCGGCTGGCACTTTCCCAAATTTCTCTTCTTTGCTTGCCATATCGTTAAAATCTCCCAAACAGAGCCAAGTGCCCTCAACACTCCTAGCTATACTCCTCATTAAATCCCATACTTCCATCTTTCCCTTATCCGCAGGAGAACCATAAATAAATGTCATATAGTTTGGGATTTTTGCTGTTAGCGTATTAGCACTAACATGAATCAGGTGCTTAGAATTGTGCCATATGTTGACTATCACCTCCCTTTTCCACCATAAAGCAAGTCCACCTCCACTTCCCATTGGAGCAACATAGTACTACTCATCAAACTGGAACGATCTTCTCAGCCTTTGCATTTTCACTATTGCCATTATGGTTTCCATTAAGAAGACTATTGAGGGCTTGTTTCTTATACACTCCTCCCTCAGTTTCTTCACTGTCAAGGGTCTCCCTAATCCTTGACAGTTCCATGTTAATAGGTTCATTGCTTCCTTATGGCTGTTATAGGCCAACCATCAGCCCTCTCATCTTCCTCTTCCATCTGGTTTTTTAGTTCTTCTTTATCCTCTGATTGGTTCTCTTCTCCCCTTATTTCTTACAATTTCCATTTTCCCCTTCTCCCTTCAGCATTCATCATATTACTTCTTCTCTTTCTCTCCTTCATGCCCATAGTTTTCTTTGTGCTTGTATATTTTATTGTGCTTCTCTACCCCATTATATTCTAAGGTTCCAGTATGGCTTCCTCTCTTTGAAAAATTATCCTTCTCTTCTTCACTGCTCCCCCTTCCTCCTCGTCAGCCCTTTCCCTCTTTAGCTTGATTCTTTTTAACCCCTTAAGTACTTCAGACATTAGTGATCTCTCCCCCTACACCACTAACACCTTTGAGAGGTCCTCTTTTACCTCAGAGGTTCCTGCATTCTTTCCTCCTCCTACCTCCTTCTCCTTCTCCTCCTTTCCCCCCCTACATTCCTTCATCTCCTTAGTAACATTATTTCCATTTGTTTTTTCTACTCCTCCACACCTTGTCCCTTTCATTTTGGCCCTCCTCAGCTTCACATTTTTCCTTCTCTTTTTCTCCTTACTTATTCCTTCTATCTCCTTACTTTTATCATGTTTCTTCTTATTCACTACCTCCTCATGTCCTCCCTGTACACTTTCTTCCAGCCCTTCTTCCCAGTCTGTATTACATTGAATGATTATGTTATCGATTCATTTAGCTATTGGTACACACAACCATCCTCCATAGATTGGTTCTTATTCTTCCTCTTCTTGCTCTTCCTGTGGACAGCTTCTTTGATCATGTCCAATTCTTCCACATTTATAGCAGAAATTCTGCAGCCTTTCGTACCTTGCCTTAATCCAGATCGGCTCCTTCTCAGGTCTCGAGTTCCACATCCTGGTCACTAATGGCTTCCTTTATCCACTACCACTCAAGCTCTTAGAAAACTCCTGGCTAGTATCTCGTTCCTCTTAGGATTCTCAACCATCATTGCCTCTCCAATCTTCAATCCCAGCATAACTACATTCTCCTTGTACATTCCTTCTGTCGGTATCTCATGGAACTGTATCTAGAATGGGCATTTATGGAAGTTCATTTCCTTGTACGTCGTAAATTCATTCTATCACTGTATATTCAATAATATTCCTTGAATTGCCTATGGCCTACCCTTCAATACTCTTTCATAGTCTTCCTTTCTTCTAAATTCGAAGATGAACTGCATTTCGTCGCCACCGTGTTGGAGCATCAATTCCGGATTGACTATGCCACAGGAGAATCTTGAGCTCCACCTTCCCCTTCTTCCACAGGAGGTTTGCGTCGTGGATGTGCAACAGAGCGATTTTGACCGCCTTTTGTTTGTTCTTCGAGCAATTTTTTAGGAACCCAGATCCGTGTAGTGATTTTGACCGCCCTTTGTGCGTCGCACCGATCTGGGTGCTCCTTTCTTCCCCTTCTCTTAAGGTTATAGTTGAGATTTTCGCACAGTAGAGTATCTGTATTTCACGCTGATCCGCGTCCTGGAGGTCCTTGCAGATCCACTTGAAACTTCTGAAATAAATTCACAAGATTCGCAGGTATTTTTGCCCATTCCATGTTGATTTCTTTGTAATCCATATTTTTAAGCACTCATATAGCTAAATTATTGTTTGTGTGGGTTAAGTATTCATGTTATATGTACTTTAAAGCCACCATTTCCCCTTGTACAAAGCTGTGGTTCTTCTACTGATATATCAGCTGCATTTAATAACAAAGCTGTGTGTAAATTTTGTGTATGTTAGATTATTCTTTTGATTGCTTGATTGTGTTGCTACATATCCTCATCACTATTTTTCTTTTGTCTTTGCAGCTGAGTAATTATTATCCTTTTGAGGGTGTTTTATAGTGCAAGCCTCGTTATGATCAACTCTTAAAGAAGACTAGAAGCTTAGATTTTTTTTTTTCATGCTGATGCAAAGACAAAAGAAATTTTTAACTCTAAGAAATTTTTAAGAGTGAGATCTTTCTATCTGATGCAGGCAGGTTGATGTTTGGTTTTTCCACGAGATCTACATCGATGGCTGCTCAATTCAAAGCCTTCGGATGGAGGCACGGATTCAGAACCAACGTCACTTGTTATTAATATCTTTTGAGAACAATTAAAGTAAAAATTTAGTAAGATCAAATTTAGTTAATAAGTGGATGGAAAATAAATCACATAGTATTAATATATACCTAATTTTCTAAAAGTCAAGGGGTGCGGCTGAACCCCTTGAACTACGAGCAGGTCCGCCTTTGATTGGAGGCTTATTGCGAACACAAGCTCTTGTTGGAGAACTTGTGGATTTTCTAATGATTTTTACCTGCAAATGTTTAATTGTGAATTTTTTCATAAGTAATTACCTGCGGATTTAAAAATCTACATGAAAGTATTTTTGCATGAACTATATACCTTCAAATAAAAATCCGCAGAAAATTTTTTCTGGTGGATTTTCAGTCAAAATCCACATGAATATGACATTTTTTGTAGTGAAATATTGAACTTAGATTATGATGCTAAAAATTAAAATTACATTTAAACATCCTATATGAAAACAAATTTATCACCAAGAACTGAAAAAAAAATTCAATTGAATTGCAGGACAAACTCAAGCAATATTATTATACCATAAGAAATATATTCTCTTTTTATATGTCTTTTCAACTTCTACATCTTCAATTTATTCAATCTACAATTAGTGTTTTTTTTAACTCACAAGAAACGCCAATTGTTTTATAGTTCTGTTTTAATTTCCCTGAGTTTTACACTTCATAATTCCTCAATGCATATCTTTAAATTTTAGACAAAAGCACACTTTTAATCTTCTAATTATATTCAACATTTGAATTTAATCCCTAATTTTATGAACCAGTCTTTCTGTTTTTTTTTCTTCGCCAAATATAAAACATACTTTTAATCATTAATTCTATCACAATTAATCGTACTAATAAAAAACACTGACTCGGAAATTTTGAATGCAGATAAAGGATGCTTAAATGCTTATTTAAGTGTTTTTATATTTTAAAATTAAACAAGCCCACTAAAACCTCAGTCCAAAATTTAAAAAAACTTGGGAAAATAATGTTGATTTATCTAAAAAAGTTTTTCCATATAAAAAATTTATGTGAAATGACTTCCAGGTTCGTTGACTTGACCCCAATGACCCCACACCTGGGTTGGGATTCGATGGTATAAATTCACTATATTATCTCTCGTCACGGACGGCTTCTTCAATTCGCTCCGATCGCCATGTTGAACTTCAGCCGGGACGCTGTTTCTAATATGATGAAACAGCCGATCATAGCCGTATCCCTCTTGCTTTTCCTTTCCTTTCAAATGTTTTTCACCATTCACGTTACCTCTTTCAGTCCTGTTGATGATTTCGCAGTACTCTGCGGTGGCTCCAGCAATCGTCAGTCACAAGATAAACGGAGGAGCTGGACTGGAGACAACGGCTCCACACGGTTCTCGCTTATAGACCACCACAAAGGAACCCTGTCAGTCAAAGCTGAGGCATCAATGACCCAAATCCCCTACGCAACCGCACGCGTCTCTCGCTCTGAATTCTCCTACTCATTTTCGGTGACAGAGGTCGGCCAAAAGTTCATTCGCCTCCACTTTTACCCATCTTCTTCCTACAACCCCAACTTCATCCGCTCCGACGCTTTCTTCTCCGTCAAAGCTGGGCCCCACACCCTCCTTAAGGACTTTAACGCTTCACTTAACGCTGACGCCGGCGCTTCACTTAACATTGCTAAACCACACGGAGCCATCGTACGAGAGTACTGCGTCAACGTTGAGCCAGGTCAGAGTCTTAACATATCCTTCACACCAAACCCATCTCATCCAAATGCTTACGCTTTTGTAAATGGCATCGAGGTGGTCTCTATGCCCACCTATCTTTATTACACAAACCCAAACCAGCAGGGGATGCCACTAGATGGGAGGACGCAGCAGTTTCCAGTCCACAACAGCAGTGCTCTTGAGACTTTATACCGAATTAACGTTGGCGGAAGTCAGATCCCCTCCAGTAAAGACACAGGCATGTTTCGATATTGGGACCAGGATAATGATTACTTGGAGAGCGGGCAGCGCGGACAAAGTATATCAGCTGGTTTTGGTTTAAACCTAACTTACAAAGATAATCAAAGTTATTTTGCACCTGATGATGTATACAAGACTGCTCGAAACTATGGGAAGAATGAAAAATCCAAATTTAACGTGACTTGGGAATTTCAAGTGGACTCCAATTTCACTTATATGGTGAGACTGCACTTTTGTGAGTTTGATCAAGACATTCAACAAGCTGGAGACAGAGTTTTTCAAATCTCTATAGCTGATAATCTGGTGGAGTCTGGGGCTGATGTGTTCATGTGGAGTGGCAACTTGAATCCTGTACATAAGGACTACGCTGTGTCGACGTGGAACCAAGGCAGCCTGACTAAGTTAAATCTTTCCATTAAGTTCCAACCGTGCCCAAGTGGAAGTGCTTACAGTGATGTTTTATTGAATGGCATTGAAATTCTTAAAATAAGTGACGATAAAGACAACCTCGGAGGTGCCAATCCTGATCCACTTCCCTCTCCCATGGCATTCATGCAACCATCGGAATCATCTAAGAAAGCAAAGAAGGTGAAAATTTTTGCGATCTCTGGGTCATGTTCAGGTTTCGTTGTGACATCTCTTATTCTTTTCCTGATTTTCCGACGATTCACTAAAGCTTCGGCCAAGGAAGGAAGTTCATGGTGGTGGGGACAAAAATCAGAAGACCCGTCCAAGAAAAACAAAACCCACGGGTCAATATTGCCGTCCAATATGTGTCGCTACTTTTCCATAGAAGAAATAAGAACAGCCACCAATAATTTCGATGATATTTTCATTGTGGGTATTGGAGGGTTTGGTAATGTCTATAAAGGCTACATTGACGACGGCACGGTTCCGGTGGCGATCAAACGGCTCAAACAAGGTTCCCAACAAGGCCTCCGCGAGTTCCAAACGGAGATTCAAATGCTCTCTCAACTCCGTCACCGTCATTTAGTGTCCCTCATCGGATACTGCAACGACGGTAACGAGATGATCCTTGTCTACGAGTTCATGGCTCGTGGGACCCTCTGCGAGCATATTTACGATTGTGAAAGTGAGCCACTTACTTGGAAGCAAAGATTGGAGATGTGCCTCGGAGCAGCGCGTGGACTGCAATACCTACATACGGATGCAAACCACAAGATCATTCACCGTGATGTGAAATCCACAAATATCTTAATAGATGAGAAGTGGGTGGCCAAGGTTTCGGATTTTGGATTGTCCAAAATAGGACCCACAGGGATGTCCAAGTCTCACATTAGCACAGTGGTAAAAGGAAGCGTTGGTTACTTGGACCCAGAATACTATAAGCGTCAAAGGTTGACTGAGAAGTCTGATGTTTATTCCTTTGGGGTTGTGTTGCTGGAAGTATTGTGTGGGAGGGCTCCTTTGATACGTAACGTGGAGAAGCAGAGATCAAGTTTAGTGGAGTGGGTCCGAAAATGCCACAGTGAAGGTGTGATTCATCAAACGGTTGATCCTTTGCTGATAGAAAGTATCTCACCAGAGTGCCTAAAGGCGTTCAGCGACATGGCACTGAAGTGTTTGGTGGACAATGGGAATGAAAGGCCTTCGATGAACGACGTCGTTTGGTGGCTAGAGTTTGCTTTGCAGCTTCAAGAAGGAACGGAGGAAGTTGGGCTTGATGTGGCTGAGATTAAAGGAACGAGCGAGGAAATGGCTTTGATCAGGAAAGCAACAGAAAAGGAAGAAAGCCACGAAGGTTTCAAGAGCAGTGATGGATCAAAAGGAAGCAGCAGGTTGGCTTCTTCAAGCAGTGAAGACCAGTGTTTGGTTTCTTCTGTTTCGGTCTTCTCTGAGTTGGGCAATCCAACAATTCGATGAAGAAAGGTCTAATGATATATGTTATTTCTCTCTGATGAATTTTATTTTCGTCCTTTTGCAATTTCCATATGGTACATGAAAAACAAATTACCCAACAATTTGCGATTTTGTCAATAAATGAAATGAAATACGTACGATTGCAAGATGATGAGATCAACACTTCTCAGATGCATGTCTTCGAAGTATGATTTATATCCTAATTTAATAATTTATAACAAAATTAACTGTTCAAGCTATTATATAGCTTAATGACACTAAGAAGCTCACATTATGGTTGTCTTAAAACGTAAGGTTGAGTTTGACATACGTAAAATATGTTGATCGTGTGACTTCTGACACAATGAAAAACTTTTCAAAATCGAGGGCAATAATTGTGAAATCCTTTTCAAACTATTTATAAGCGGCAGTAGCTCGCGGTTAAAAATAAAAAATCCCCATAATCCATAGTCATCTCCGAAAGACATTCGAGAAAAGAGGTTCTTGCAAAGCCCTTGGACCCAAATCTCTAATCGCTCCAATCAACTAAAACGGACTAATTTCATGACGAGTTAATTATCTTATTAGAAATATTCTAATGTCACATATAATTGAAAGTAACATGCATATGAATATGTATGAACTTTTATTTATTTTAAAAATAATTTGAATATGAACTACTATTTCACTTCTTTTATACTTTTAAGAGATAAAATGTATAGAGTGAAAACAAAAAAAAAAATCACGTGGCACGAAGTGTTGGCAAGCCTTGTGAAGAAGTGAT
Organism: Vachellia pachyceras; assembly: GCA_025593235.1. Taxonomy (NCBI): domain Eukaryota; kingdom Viridiplantae; phylum Streptophyta; class Magnoliopsida; order Fabales; family Fabaceae; genus Vachellia; species Vachellia pachyceras. Next base: position 1,808 of record JANTPZ010139777.1, on the reverse strand, counting down.
ACTCTTCTCAATTTATTTATAATTCATTTAAGAAAAACTTTAATCTTCAGTAAAATTGAACAATGAAATAATCATATTTTATTAAGTGAAACTAGCATGTACCGCGCATACATTTTATCATGATATTGATCACACTACCCAAACTTTATTCTGATCTCCATGGAGCAAAGCTTGTCTCTCTTCACTTCCCTCAAAATTTTTGCGGTCCATGCATTTACAATTTTAAGAGCAAAGGATATTGGCTTGGAATCACTCACAGTACTTCTTTGGGGCATCCAGATTTTTTGCAATGGCACCCCTTGTTAGGCTTTCCTAGTAAAAAAATTTCACCAGCATCCTCCTATATTTATTTCACAAAAGGATTTGTGATGTTTAGAGATTAGGGTATATGATAAAAAATGTTGAGCACCATAAAATTTTGTTCATACAATGAGCATGGTTAAATTCATCTTTCAAAAGAACTTGCCATTTCTAAAAAATTTGTAGCACCAAGAAGTCATCTTTCAGTCATAAAAACTGATGCTATACATAATTAAACAAATAATAGAAAGAAATTCCATACGCTCTCAATTAAAAGAAAATTAATTGAAAATATGTTCTAATTAATATCAGCATTATATTTCTTGTTGTCCTCAAAATCCATTAAATGAAACAAACATATTACAGAATTTAAGTGTAGTGAGTTAGAGTAACATATCCTGCTATAGCGTGTTCCATGAGGGCTGCTTGCAATTTTTGGCCTAAATGCATTTGGATTACGCTCCAGAGAGGCTTCAACAGCTTCTCGTCTAGCAGCTTCATTTTCAACGTTGTTATAGCAGTTTGCACAGTTGCACCCATCACAATATATTCCCCATTCAAAACATTCACAATATCTGTTCAATACACAAACATATAAGCAAGTTCTTATGCCAGCTCAAACATGCAAGCATTAAAGAGAAATATGAATAACCAAAATCAACATCTTAAGACACAAAAATAAAAGCATCCAAGTGCAGCTTCTAGAACTAAACAAATCATGCACACCCATAAATAAACTCATATGGAAACATGAAATTTTACTTGTCATTATTGAAATCCATCACTCATATCAGTAGCAACCAAATTCTTCCCACCGACCACAATCTAATATCCTTTCCTCTCAAACAAAAGTTACGGAAGATCAATTTTGGTGACTCGAAGTAGTAGCCCCTAGGTATGACATCCAATAAAAGATGGATTCTTGATGAATATCCTTTCCTCTCAAATATATGAAAGATGAATATCCAATAAAAATCTACACAACAGGTGGATTCTTGATAACATCCTTTGGTTTAGGTATGACATTGAGCTATTTCATGGAAAAGGAGTTTGGAGAGAAGTATTAACTATAAATTGAAAAAGCAACACTAAATTATAGTTAACATCCTTCAATGATCTCTATTGGATGAAAAGATTCCTGCAAAAATGGTGAGCGAAATTTGATCAACTTATTTGCAACAATAAACTCTACCATTGAGTAAATATAGGGAATTGGCCCCTCTAGATGGGAAATGGTCATAAGACAAATATAGGGAAGAAATGTAGGATAAAAGAAGAGAGCAGCGATGGACCTGAGTTTTCTTTATCCAGTCAGCATGATCACCAATTTTAACTTCAAATCTTGGTGTTTTTTTTCAAACCAATGGAATCAGCGGCGCGTGAAATGCACATATTTATGTCCTGATCTTCAGGGAAAATGGAACTGATGCAAACCTGCATAAAATAAAGCTTTCTAAGAATTCAATATAAGTTTATTAATACTATCACTTTCTAATGTTTTAAATATT
>JANTPZ010139776.1:0-19283 GCA_025593235.1 Vachellia pachyceras | reverse complement strand
TATTGCAGTCACTAAGATGGTTGAGGACCTTTCTCAATTCAAGGCTGTCATTTTGGAGAAATTTGATGATTTACAAAGCAAGGTGACTGGGTTGGACAATAGGATGCTTTCTATTGAAGAATTTATCAAAGAATCTCAAGCTTCCACTTCTGTTCCTCCTCCTCCACCAGCACCCTCACCTGAGGATCCTTCTCCTGAAGCTGTGCTTGCCATGATAGACTTTTCTTCTTCTTTTCTCCATCCAGATCCTCAGCCTACACCTGTTCCTCAAGTTCCATCACCACCTCCTTCTGATCCACCTATAACTCCTGCTGATCCTCAGCCCATCAGTGCTGACCCTCAGCCTGATATACCTCCATCTACCACTGATGCTCCACCCTCTCCCTCTCACTGACCCTTCTTGTTGATGACAAAAAGGGGGAGAAGAAATCAGATTCTGTCATACTTTATGTCATTTCAGTACTATGTTATTTGTAATTTCTTTTTAACTGCTTTTGTACTCTTGTTTTGACTAACTCAGTTTAATCTTGATAAATCAATTTGATTTAGTCTTGTTCAGAATGCTCTAATGATGCTTATCTGTTTATGTGTTATGATATCTGTTTTAACTCTAGAAAATCTGTTTTTTAGTTTTGTCATCATCAAAAAGGGGGAGAATGTTGATACCTTGTTTTGATGATAACAAAATTATGATAAAAGATTGCAAAATGATTTCAGAATCCTAGTTTCAAAAGTGTTAATTCAATACTTCATGAAAGTTACTCGAGTGTTTTATCAAAGTGTTGACAGTACTTGAGCATTAGAATTCAATACTCGAGCATGCATGTTTTAAACTTAAGAAAATTCAGTGCTCTCAGTTAACACTCCAAGTATTGACATGAAGTATTGTCAATACTCGAGTGTTGTAATGTTGTACTCGAGCATTGTGCTTTGAAAATGAGTTTTTGAACAATACTCTGAATGAATACTTCAAGCATTGGCATAGAGTGTTGCCAATACTCGAGTATTGCAAGTCAGTACTCGAGCATTAGGCTAAAACAATGTTTAAAAACAATGCTGTCATGGAGTACTGCAAGTGTTGCCTGACAGCAAAGCCAATACTTGAGCACTGGGTTTACAGCACTTGAGTATTGAGGTTTTTGAAAACACTTCGAGTCAATACTTCAAGTATTGGCTGAAAGTATTGCCAACACTCGAGCACTAAATCTCAGCACTCGAGTGTTGACCATTTTTCTCAACACTGTCAGATAACACTTCCAGCATTGGCTAACAGCATAGCCAACACTCGAGCACTGCATTTATAACACTCGAGTGTTGAGACTCTTGACAGTGCTGTTAAGTAATACTTCAAGTGAAAGCTTCCAGCAGAGACAACACTCGAGCACAGATTTCCAGCACTCGAGTGTTGTGGCTTAACTCTCAACACTGGAAGCCAACACTGCAAGTATTGACTGCCAGCATAGCTAACACTCGAGTACCAGATTTTCATCACTCAAGTATCAGGGTGAAAACTTTCACTATTCATCAATACTCTATCTCAACACTTCCAGCATTCACTTCAAGTGTTTCCATCACTTGAGTATCATGATTTCAGCACTCAAGTATTATGGTTTGTCAAAATTATTTTTCACCACTTGCACAGAACACTCGAGTATTTCTAGAAAGTATTATTAACACTCAAGCACTGAGATTTATCACTCGAGTATTTGATTCTTTTCAAAACACTTTCACATAACACTCAAGCATTACATCAAAGCATTGAACTTCTCCTTGAAATTTTATGAGCAACACTCGAGTATCAAAAGCTTATGCTCGAGTACCAGCTCTCTCTCTCTCACTGACAGCTTTATGTCTGACACACTCAACCTACGCTCCTCACCTACTTTCCTTATTTGTGTAACAACATTTTGAATAATGAATGCCCTCATAAATGCAGGAGCTCAAAACACTCAATGAAGAAAGAAGCAAAGCATGGTCCGAGGTTCGTAGACATTAATGTTCTTCTGCAACATTCGTCATCATCTGACTCAGAAGCATTGAATGTCATTAATGTAGAAGCAATTGATCGTTATGAGAGTAATGGCAATTGAATGCAGTCTAACGGATACTTCATCAACTCTCAGCTATAAAAGGCCCAGCATTCATTATAGAGAATAACAACGAAAATATTGAGCATTAAGAGCTGCATCTATTACATTCTCTATATTCTTTCATTAATTCTCTCTGAGCTTCATTATTTGCCATCCACTCTTTTAGAGAGTTATCTTAGGCCAAAATATCTTGTAAACTTGTGAGAAACTCAAGAACGGGATCTTGAGTATATTGGGCTGAAAGTGAGTTAGAAAACAGAGGGTGTTATACTCTGTTATCGTGAAAAGAGAAAGGGGGAGTGAATCCCAGGTTGTAAAGGCTTGCATAGCCTGTTTGATTTCTTATAGTGGATTTAGAAATCTCGGGGGTGCCCTGAGGACTAGAGGTAGGTCAAGGAGATCGAACCAGGATAAATCTTTGTGTTCATCTACCATCTTCACTCTCGGTGACTTTGTTCTTATCCTTCTGTTTTTAATTCACAATTTTTATTTAAGACCAATTCACCCCCTCTTGGTCAAATCCTGTTCTAACAGTGTGAAATGGTGTTAGTGTGTGAATAGGGTAGATGGAGAATGAGGTTTCTCTCCTATCTTGCTCCCCTCAATGCTCTGTAGCCTCCTTCCTCCTCCTCTCTCGAAAATACCCTAATTCAACATAATAAACCGTCCTGGGTCGGATCCATCAAGCCGGGTCGGGTTATTTTCCTTCTAAGGTAAAAATTCAGGTACTGCGCAATATTCACCGCGGCGAACCTCACCCGAGAGTTCTTGCATGGCTACTTGAACTTTAGCCTCGGTGAATATTGAATTGCGCCGCGGCAAACTTCTCCAGAGCTGCTTCCCTTGCCCTTTTGTATGGAGTTCCTGAAATGAAGTAGCAAATATGGGCAGTATCATTTGCTCATGATGCAATTTAGGCACAATAAATCATTATTCATGGCATATGTACCCAAAATCACACTAATCCAAATCAACAACTCCTAATCTCAACTTAAGCACAAAAAGGTCATGTGTGGGCTAAAATTGACTCTAAGACTCTGAAAATTCAAGTAGAAAACTAATACAAATAAAGCTCAATCAGCAATTCAAGGTTCGGCGCGGCTGAAGTTCTAACATCAGGTATGAACTATCGGGAGAGGTTCGCCGCGGCTAAACCTCAAGTTTGCCGTAGTGAATATCGTGAATCAGCATCAGATTTTTACTCCATATGGAAAATAACCCGACCCAACCTTAGAGACCCGATCCATAACGATTTAACTTGCCAAATTAGGTCATTTTCGAAGGAAGCTGGGAAGAGAGGGTAGAGAGGAGAGCTATAAGAGAAAGGAGGCAAACACTCATTCCATTTTCACCTTCCACTCACACACAAACCCTATTTTCATTTATTTCTTCACCATCTATCCATTCATCATGCCTCAATCATCATAGTTGAGCTTGTTTCCATCACCCATGAAGAACTGAGCAATCTCTATCCTCTTGAAGATGAAGTGAACCGGAATTTGAAGTGCCGAAAGGGGAGTATTTACTTTCAATCTGTATTTGCATTATGGATTACCTAGATTCCGAGTTGGACTTTGTAATTTGTGTGTAAATGCTTGGTCTCAGTTGAGCCAAATTTGGATTAATGTGTATTGAGTTGTTTTGCAATTGACAAAGTAGAATGGAGTTCATTTTGCTTATTCAATGAAGTCTTGTTGTTCTCTTCTATCATCCTAGTTGTACTTGGTTTTAGAGTCAACAATGTATGGAGTTGATTTTGTCACTTTGTGATTTCAGTACACACACTAAGTGTTCTTAAAGGATTTCATGGATTGGAGTTCAATTCATGAGATTTCTGACCCAGCGAGATGTTGGGGTTTTCAATTACGAAACTTAGTGTGAAAGTCAATGCTTTCACTAATCCTTTGCGAACTATGATGGCGCAATTCGTGTTCAAGAGGAAACCATCATCACATACCCTTTTCATACTCCAATCTGTTCTTTACTTTCCTTCTCACTAAAAAAATACCAAAAACAAGTTTTATTTTGTAATTAGTTTAGGTACATAGCATAATTTGATTTCAAAACTGATTGCATTTTCATCACAAGCATAATCACAAGCTAAGGATTATTGGTACGCAATAGTAGCTTCCAAAGAGAACGACCCTGGGGTTGTCACTGTACAATCCTTGCAAATCAAAATTAATATTCTTGATCCATTTTCAAGGCTAACCAGTGACCTAAGTTTACAATTTGTAGCTTAGTCAGATCAACCATATGCATTTATGTGTTTCATGTTACACTTTTATTAATCCACATTTAAATTAGAAGTTGTCATGCATTTTTTTTATGAAAGTATGTTAGATAGTTTTGCTATTAGGATTCCAAAAATCTCATTCTCCCCCACTAACCATTTTAGGTGGAGGCACATCAAAGGATAAAGAGAAAGTGCATGATACTTGAAGGAAAATTTAGTGTGTATTGATGTGGATTTTGTTGTAGACTTTGTTATTTTGTTTAAAGTTTGTAATGTGGTATGTAAATGTAACTCATGCATGTATGATAGACTCATGATAATTAGTGTATACCCTTTGAATGCCTAATCACATAGATTACTATGATTAAGAAAGGTTTAGAAATCATTATGTTGAATTATGAAGTTAAAGAGAGGTAAATTTTGGCTAAGTGCTGGGAGTAAAGGTGGTCAAACCTCATACTTTGACCTATCGTGAAACAGAGTAAATAGATTCCAAATGAGTTGCAATTTTCTAGAAAAATAGTTCACATTACAATATTTAAAACAAGCTAAATATCATTAAAATTGGAGTTTTGTATAGAAAGTTATGACTGTCCAAAGTTGGCGAAAAATCACAGAAAACCTAGGAAAATGAAAAATGTACCATGTGAACAGTACATATTTACGAAGCAAACTGTACCGATTGGGCAAGTTCTGTTCTAATGAGTATTTTTCCCTCATAAAGAATTTTATAAGCTTCAAATAGAAATTGGAACCACTCAATTTCAATTTTTTTAGAATTAGTTATGAATTTTCAAAGTTGGGCCAAAAAAACCTGTGAATAATAACATACATAAGAATGAAAGTTTTTGATTTGATCCCTTTGGACATTGTAAGCTATTTAAGGCTATTAATTGGTTCCAAATCATCATAATGGAAGCTATGATGGATAGATAAGAGGTATTACAATGAGAGATGAAGAAACCATTGTTGAATTTCAAATGCGTCACACACACCATATCAACGAATTGGCAGCTCTTGGCAAAACATACGATCAACGCTCCCAAGTAAGAAAGATATTAAATGTGTTTTCCAGCAAATGGGAAGCTAAGGTCAATGCCATTGAAGAATCCAGAGGAGAATCAATGACCTTTGTGTCAGCTCTATTTGGAAGTCTTGATGAGTATGAAAGCAAGCAGAAGTTCAAAAAGGAGATGTTCAATATAGAAGAAAAGAAAAAGAAGGTACTGGCTCTCAAATCTATCAAAGAAAAGGAAAAGGAGCCAAAAACAGAGGATGAAGAAGGTGATGTTGAAGATGAAGAACTCGCAATGGTGGTCAGGAAATTTAAACGCATGTACAAAAAGGATCAAAATTTCTAAAGGCAATAAAAGGGAGGATCCAGCAAAATAATCTGCTATGAATGCAATAAGCCAAGCCATGTAAAAGCATATTTTCCTCAGCTCACAACACAAAATAAAGAGAAGGACAAAAAGAAACCAAGATTCTTCAAGAAAAAGAAGGCTTATGTCTCAGACATCTAGGGTGACAGCTCAGATTAAGATGAAAGTGAAGATGAGGAGGAAGCTAATCTCTACCTTGTTGCCCAAGAAGAAGATTCAGAAGCAGAAGAGTTAATTCTTGAACCTAGTTATGATGAGTTACGAGCAGATTATGATGAAATGCATATTGAATTATTAAAATTCGCAAAAGAGTTATCTTTTCTGAGAAAAAGAGTCAAAGAACATGAAAAACCAAATGAGAATCCAATTACTCCCGAAGCTTGCATAAATTGTGAAGATTTGAAAATTGAAAATGAACGTCTATCTAAAACTCTTGAAAAATTTACTCGAGGCAGTGAAATGCTTCAAGTCATTTTGAAAAATCAAAGAGTTTAAATGACAGAAGTGGTATGGGATACAATCCTTAAAATGATTTCAAAAATGGGAAGAAGAAGACAGGCAACAGAAGTTATTTAAAATATTTTCAAAAATCTATACATACATTAGAACCATTTGCATTTTGCAACAACTGCAATACAAAAGGACATCAAAATTCAAATTGTTACTTTAGAAAGAATAAACCTTTAGGGACATACAAATGGGTACCAAAAGGAACAAAAATTCCTAAAGTCCCTAGAATTAATCCAAAAGGACCCAACAAGACTTGGGTACTTAAAACCATTAAATGATCCTTATGCAGGTATGTCTTTGAGTATCCAAAGCAACAAAATGGTATATTGACAGTGGATGCTCAAGACACATAACAGGTGACAAGAGTAAATTTGTCAGCCTGAAAGCCAAGGATGGTGGAAAGGTAAGTTTTGGTGGAAACCAGTCTGCAAGGATAGCTGGAATTGGTAAAGTTGCAAATACAAATAGTACTCCAATCAAAGATGTATATCATGTGGAAGGACTTTGCCACAATCTTCTCAGTGAGTCAGAGTACCGATAAAGGCAATGGGTGATATTTGACTTAGTGAAATGCTTCATTATCAACAAGAAAGATCTTCCCATTGATAAAGAAAAGTTGAACATTCAACTCAAAGCTCCTAGGGATGGTAACTGTTGGGATTAGTATGTACATGCAGCGGAATTTAAAATTTTTCTAATCCCAAATACGGATCTATCAAAAGTGTTTAGATTGAGGAGATGAAGGCATACTTTTTGTGTTTCGAGATCGTCCCTTTCTTTGCGTCTGGATCTCTTCAGATTCCATAACCTTTCGCGCTCTTGCTTCCGATCATGAGGAGCTGACATTCTTTTGATCGCCTCCCTCTACCAGTACAAGAGCCTCTTCATTTCACTCTCTATCTCTCTAGGGTTTTATGGCACAAGAGCCAATTCAAATTCAAAATGGGATGCCACTACTGTTCACGAGCACTCATGTTTATAGAGCTCATGGAGTGCATCATAATCCAAGATTAATCTTGAAAAATCCGAATTTTAATTTCAAAAGATATTCAAGATTAATCATTATTAATCTTTAAATTCGAATTTGAAATGATATTCAAGATCTAACCTTGAAATTTGAATTTCAAAAGATATTGAAGATCTAATCTTGAAATTTGAATTTCAAAAGATATTCAAAATCTAATCTTGATTAATCTTGAAATTCAAAATTTGAAATGATATTCAAGATCTAATCATGAAATTTGAATTTTAAAAGATATTCAAGATCTCATCTTGATTAATCATGAAATTCAAAATTTGAAATTCAAAAGATATTCAAGATCTAATTTAGAAATTTGAATTTCAAAAGATATTCAAGATTTAATCTTGATTAATCTTGAAATTTGAAATTCAAAATGTAAAATTCAAATTTTGCAATCTTAATTTGGATTAAATTGATCTAATCAAATCATATCCATTTAATTAATCCAAATAATGAGCCAACAAATTTAATTTATCTTTCTAAATTAAATTAATGCTAGTTATTTAATTTATCAAATAAATTAAATATTAAACTAACACACAAATATTATTTACATAATATTATTCAATTTCGAATTTTAACATGTACACATATATTTAAAAATCGAATAAACCCCAGAAATGAAAGCTCATGTTGGGTTGTTCTTACATGCACCCTGTAGGCCCATATAAAGTTAGCAGTGGGTTAATCTCACTACAAGCCCACAAGTCGCAAGCGGTCTCTAGTAAGACATTACGATTACCCAAATCATACGGGGATTGTTAACACGATGCAACCTTTTATGCAACCACATCACGTCCTTTTTGTCACGCGATATCTCGGTCAAGGATGAGGCATGGATGACATCATCCTCTTATTCCCGATCATTACTTTCTCGATCCCTGAGTAGTCTGATCAAAGTAACGAAAACTCCTTTTCATACAGTATGTGTAATATCCGTAAATTTTTCTGCTAGCTGAAATAAATGCTAATCTGATAACTAGGAAGTGAAATGTAACCCAAAGATAAATAGCTCATAAAGAAAGGAAAGCTATGGGCCGGAAGTTGTAAAGTTAGATCGGGCCTGGTGCACGAAATTCCGTAGGAATTCCAAAGTTAAATGTGTTTGTCCTGGAGTAATATGAGGATGTGTGATCTTTAAAAAGGGACCCATATGTCATTTAACAAAAGACCAAGGGCATAAAGGTCTTTCAGTGTTAAAAATAAGGGTAAAATAGGAATTTTGGAAAAATAGAGAAAGTAAGGGCAAAATGGTAATTATGAGAAAATGGAAGGGCATTTTGGTCATTTGACAAAGTCAAAGTCAAAAGTCAAATGTTGACCAAAAATTTATAGAAGCCCAATAGACAGAGCTCGACTCACTGATCACAACCGTGATTCACGAATTTTCCAGATTCGAACTAGATTTTTGTTTATATAATTTTGAATGGCAAAACGGGGGAAAATAATCAATATATCCTTAAAATCTCTTCCACCAAAATCACTGTTCATAAGCAAATTTTTAAATTTTAAAACCCCCGCCATTTTCTTTCAATGTCCGACCTGGCTCTCTTCTCCCAAAGTCAGAAGCCACCCCTTCTTTTCTCCCTTCCTTTTCCGTCTCCCCCAGGCTCTGTCTTTTAGCTTATCCAGCACCTATAGTCTGTTGCTTATGGATTTTCAGAAGCCACCCCTGCCATAATTTTTCACACGCCACTTCAAGAAGTAGTTCTACCCAAGACGGTGAGAATACCCTAACTTCATTCACACTATTTGGAGAATCTCATTTTTTTCTCATCTCACATAGGCTCCCCCCTTGGTCGCACCGTAGCCGAGACCCAGGAAGTGGCATACGCATGGTCGTGAGCGCATGAAAATGACGGTGAGGTTGAAGAATAGAAAGAAGAGAGGGCACGTGAGTGCTGGCGGGGAGTCAAATATCTCCAATGAGGAAGCAATATGGCGGGAAGTGTGTGCGACAAATTAAAAAATGGGCTCCAAGAACCAAAACCGCCCTCCATTACCTCACTCATCCTCACCTTCAAACCCTTCTTCTCAGGTACCTCTCTTCTAGTCCGTGGTTTGAAAATGGTTTCTTTTTGTTCCTTTTCTCTCTCTTTTTGCTTCTTACTGTGTTTTTTGTTCTTGTCCAAGTTCGGAAGTTAATGGGTGGTGAGGTCCTCGTAGATATCTACCTACAAGGAGTTGCAGCTGAAAAAATGGTCAGAACTCTGATTAATGGAAGAACTAGGTAAGCTTTAGCAGTTGTAAATGGAGGGTACTACTCTGTAGGGGTATTAGAGCTTTTCTCCTTGCTTGCTATGACAGTAATAGTGAAGAATTTCAAAGCATTTGTAAAATAAGTTAGTTTTATCATTTTAAGTCAATACTCTTTGTTTATTAGAATTAGTTCCTATAATTTCATTTTAAGCCAAATAATTTCAATGGTTCTCAATAATTGGAAGTGGTGTTTCTAACTCCAATAATGTCAACAAGTCTTTCCAAGTCACAATGTTTGTGAATTACAAATATGTGGTATTGACCTTTTCTTTGAGTAAGTAACTAATGATATTGGATTTAGCAAAGTTGCCAATGTGTGGCAGGATCCTGATTTCTATTGTTTAGAAATTTATGAACTTGACTGACGATATAGGCTCTCACTTGTCTTATTTTTGTTTATCTAATACATATATCCATTCAGTAACTCATTACACCATCATGTAGAAAGTATAATGATGTCGTGTCTGGAGAGCGAAACTTATGCTGTTGTTGATCATCTTCTTCGAGAGTGTGATATAAATGGAAAAGTTCTCCGAGCATTTAGATTATGTGATATAATTTGTTTATGTTTCTTTCTAAGCATTTAGATTCTGAGACCTGAATTTTGTAAATGATTTTTTTGTTCAGTTGCTAGTGATTCAAATCGAAATGTCACTTAGTTTTTAGTTTAGGTATGAAGATGGAAGCAGATGTGATGTTAATGATTGGCTTTGCTGTTTGTTAATACTTGATACATTTTGCATGTGCTTGCGATCTTTGATTGAGATGTTAAATACTTTCTACTCATATTATTGTACAACAAATATCTTCATGCATATTGAAACTGTCTCACATTAAGATTTCAAGATTGATGGCTTGGTTTGATGATTCTTAAAAAAATGGCTATTATTGATCTACATAATCTGAGTTTAGTTTCACTAGATTTGAGCCCCCTGTGTCTGGCTTTTGTAACTGTTATTCAAGGACAGAAATAGAAATAAAGCCATAAACTACATTATAGTTTAAGGTCCCCCTCCTTTTTTTGGTTTTATCCAGGTGCTATAGATTTTCATGGACATGCACTTATACTCCTAATCCAATTTAATGTTTTATCATAGGCTATTGAATCAGGCCATTTGCCTAGAGATATTCTTGACGATATACCATGCAAGTATGTTGATGGAACACTTACATGTGAGGTGAGTCTACTAGTATATACTACATATAATTCTTTTGTTGTTATTTCTTCCTTTTTTGAATCAGGCATTATTTTTCTGAACCCTTGCCATAACAGGAAGTCAGAAAAGACTCAGTTTCTGCATGCTATCATTCCTAATTTTCCTTAATCTCATTTATTTTTACTTGCAAGACTCATGCTCCCTCTTTTAATATGTAATGAAAGTGTCAGTTTGTGATCTTTTCAAATTTTTTGAAGTTTATTTTTCTGTCCTAACATATAATGTATTAACTTTTCTCAGGCATCAACTCAACTGCAAGAAACTGCAAGAAGAACAAGGTTGATGATTATCCCATGAGAAAGCAGAATTCATATTCACCTCATAATGTAGCAGTTTGTCTAGCTAATGCATCTGGTAACAAGGGATTGAAAGATGATACAAAGTATTTGTCAAAGTCACTTGTAGGTGGTAGTATGAATGTCAGCAAAATGAGAATCTTAGGCTTCTGGTTTCCTGAGCATGTAGTTAATGGTAAGTTGAACCATTGGTCAGACTCTACCTTTGGTAACATTCAATTCAGTTTCGTCCTTGTCTGATATTCAGTTTCCTTCTTCAGGGAATGTTGTTTCTTTAGTTCCGAAGTTGCGAACTAGGTTTCTTCAAGGATAAGGAGGTCAGTTAGTAGGCACAACTTGTCCGATCTATATGATCCCAGTGTTTGTAGATTTTTTTGAATAAAAGAAAAGAAGTATTTTTTATCTTTGATTACCCCATTATAATAATCAAAGACATCATTCATACTTATTCTCCTACATTTTCAGACTTAGGCATTGCGGCACTTATGCATATACTTGTAATTTCTGTTGTGGGGTGATCGTACATTTGACACTTTGTTTAATTTTGTTTTTAATAATGGGAAAAAAATTAAAAGAAGTGTCAAATTTGTAGTTAAGTTTCTGTTGTGTGTATGGGTTTGTTCAAATTTTTTAAGTCTGTTTTGTGTATGGGTTTGTTCAAATTTGTAGTTAAGTTTCTGTTGTGTGTTACTGTGAAATGTTCTGTTGCTTTCCTGAAATGCTCTCCTCACTGGAATGCTAAACTGCTTTGGTATACAGCTTCTTATACGTCAGTTAGGAACTATATTACATCAGGCAATGCACCAAATTTACATATGCTTTGGTTGTGGACTGTGTTATCTGTGTGCAGCTCTGTTTTGTTGGTCGGTTCTCTATAACAATCAGATTTGAAGTGTTTGGCTTGTAAACTGATGGATTGATGCTTTTGTTGGCTTGTAAACTGGTTCTCTGTTTTGTTGGCTGGTTTTCTATTTACATATACTTTCTCATTCTGTTTGGCTTATAAACTGATGGGTTTATGCTTTCGTTCTATTTGTCTTGTAAACTGATGGGTTTATACTTTCTCATTTTGTTTTAGGTGCCTGTCCTATGTTATCTACTCTAGAGCGTGGCAAGTCCATGCTTTGATGATCATTTACATTTTCCTTGAGTTATACCACTTAAACATTTTATGAATTGCCCTGTACTGTGTCTGAATTTGATGAAATCCTTATATTTTATTTGAAATGTTCTAAGGCAGATGTTTTTTTTACTTACTTGCATAAATGTCTTACCATGTGTTGATAGAAAAATGAGCGAGCCTAGAGATAAAGCATCATGAGATTATAGCTCCACAAAAGTTTTTATTGACCAATGCATAAATCAAATATATACTTTATTTTGATGCACCATCCTAATGACTTCTCACTTTGTGATTAGGAGGATGACTTTGTGACATGGACTTGGGAGGGATGGACTTCTTGGTATGCAATTTTTTTTTGTAATTCACAGGTTAACCCCTCTCTAGCTGATAATAGTTGTTCTGATTTTACATGGAATTATAGCTTCATAAAAGTTTTTATTGACCAATGCATAGATCAAATATATACTTTATTTTGAAGCACCATCCTAATGACTTCTCACTTTGTGATCAGGAGGATGACTTGGTGACAAGGACTTGGGAGGGATGGACTTCTCGGTATGCAATTTTCTTTACAATTCACAGGTTTAACCCCTTTTTAGCTGATAATAGTTGTGCTGATTTTACTTATATGCTGCAGAAATTCGGTGGGATGGGTGATGATGCTATGGGTGAAGATTTTGAAGAAAACAATGAAAGATTTTTAAGCTTTGGTTAATGATATTGCTAACTCCAGTTATTTAAACTTATCTGTATGTGTAATTATTTGGTTTCAAGAGTGGTTGTGACTTGTGAGTATCAAAATAATTCTCATTCCCTTCCTCCAAAAAGAAAAAAGCCCCAACAAATTTCCTATGACAGCCCATAATTATGTGATCCTCCAATGCTAATAGCACGGTGTTGTTTTGTACAAACATAGCTGCAAAATTGGGATGTCCAGATGTGGCAGATATCTCACCGACTACTATTTCTACTGAGGTCATTATCTTTCTCTGTATGTTGCCCTACTACTGGCCTACTTAAATTAAGTCATTTTCGCTGAGGTTGAATCTATTTTTGTTGTTGATGCTAATATATGCTTTATTTATGCATTTATCAGGCGCTAGAACAAATTGAGTGCTTTTTGAGGGTGAAGATAGCCATTATGCAGGGTACTAGCTTAAAGATTGACATGAGCTTGTGCTTATGATATAGTTAAAGGCATCATACCATATGTTCCTAATTTGTGTTAGGGTGATTTAATGCCCCATGGCGATTGTAACTTGCAAGTTCTCAATTCTTCTTGTATAGTGAAACTTGATGTTTTACAAGTGTATTGTATTTTATGTATGCCTTTCATGTGTTTGGTTTGTTCTAAAGAAGTTTTTGAATTATTTTCAATGCCTAACAGTGAAACATTTCATGGCGATCAATTACGAAGCCAGAAACCATATATAACAAAATGGATTCAATGAAATAGGATAATTGTTGATACTTTATATAAATAGTTCTATTTTTTTATATATTTTATATTTGACGTTGATATTAATTCATGAATCTTGCAATTTAGTAGACTTTTTGTACATATTTTATTTAAAATAACGTAACTATATTTTTTCCAATATTTTTTTCCTTATTTGAATTGAATATGATCTGAATTATTTCTAATCTGACTTGCAATTTAGTAAACTTTTTGTACATTGTATTGACGGTAAATTAAGATGTGATATTTTTCAAATACCATAAAGTGAAATCTCCTCATGCATCGCATGGGGAGTACACTATAGAAACGAAGTCAAATACTTGGGCTCCGCTCATAATTTATTGAGAAAGCTTTTAATTACAAAATGATTCCTGCGCACCGCACGGGGAGTACATGGTAGTTATTTAAGGTATCAGTAGCTCTCCAAAAATTTAGACAAAAAAATGGAAAAATCCAGTGAATTTTATATTATTTAATAAAATTATTACCCAGTGTACGATTAAGGCAATTTTCTCGAAAATCGGTAAAAAGAACCAAAAATTCCCCAAATATAATTTATTTTAGAAATTAATTTTGGACAATCTAGAGGGCATTTTGGGAAAATAAAAAGGGCTAGAGAATCAGTGAAAAATCTAGTATTTTTCAAGGTCCTAAAAGAATTTTGCTCTCCGATTGTACGTTTTCAGGGATTTTGGACAGGATAAATTAATCCTGTAAAATTTGAGGAAGTTAAGGGGTATTTGGAGGATAATAAATTTATTATATTCAAGAGGAAAATGTGGAGATTAAATGAGGAAGAAAATATCTCCAGAAAAGTAGAAAAGGATTTACCGGAAATAAGTTATGTTTACTGGTAAAAAGTGTAATCGATAAAAGTAACCGAATGGGATCCAATTTGGTTAAACCAACCAGATTTTTACCCCTTTAGTTACAGCCATTCTGACACCTTTTGACCATCCAATGAGGAGCAAGCAAATGTCATGTGTGTGGCTTCATTATAGCCCTTAGATTATGCTTAATGTCACGGTCTTCTCTAGAGAACCCTAGATTTCTCTAGAATTCTCTTGTAAATACTAGTTTATTGTTTCTTTCTCTAGCTTTCTCTAGAATCCTCTACACATTTTTCACATGTGTAAATGTATATTAATATTTTAAGAGAGGATTATGGAAAGTCGATATAGACTGTTGGATCGAATCGATCTCCACCGTCCGTTGAGGAGGTGGATTAGTATAAATACCCCCAAGGGGTTCACTTGTAAGGCACCAAACATTTGAAAGCATTCAAGCATTCTCCCAAGTTCTCCATCTCTCTCTAGTTTCTCTCTAGACTTCCTTAGTTCTTATAACTGAGCTAAGTCTTTGGAAGGCTTACTAGCAGGTTCGGAGCTTAAGTTTGAGCAAAGCTTGCTAGGCCGCACGGAGCTTTCATCAGGTAAAAACTAAGCCCGTGACAGTTGGTATCAGAGCCAGGTTGCCCACAAGCCTTAGGTTCTGCACAAGTTCCAGGTTCGAGGTTTGAGAGAAAGAGATGGCTTCAACTACGATCGACGTGGCTCCCCAACAAGGTGATGGGAAGAAGGCCAAGGATAAGTCCACCAAGAAGTTTCTTGCTGCTATAGAGGAGAGGATGGCTTTGTTGGAAGCCACCACATCCGAAAGGGTTGAGGATGTTGTCCAATGCATTGAGGGGTTCGTGTCCAAGGAAGACGAAGAAGAACTAAGGGCCGAGATGCAGGACGCTCTTCAAACAATTACAAGAGGGTGGTCTGAGGAAGTGGAGACCCTCAAGGCCGAGAACGCTACGCTACGGTCACAAGTGGAGGAGCTTGTAACGCAAGTGAAGGCTTGCATGGCCACGGTGGCCAACGTAGGGGCTGGCCAAGTGCCTTCCTCTTCAAAGTCGAATGTCCCCAAGCCTCCTTCCTTTGGTGGAGCAAGGAATGCGAGGGAGATAGACAACTTCCTTTAGGGACTTGAAGCTTACTTCGGGGCTATGGGCATCACAGAGGAAGCACCCAAGGTAAGCCACACTTCCCTCTTCCTCAAAGATATTGCTCTTGTGTGGTGGCGTCGCAGGTGCGACGATGTTAAAAGGGGGTCTGAACCCATCCAAAGTTGGGATGAGTTCAAGAAAGGCCTCAAGAAACAATTCTATCCTGAAGACGCTGAGCATGAGGCTAGAGCCAAACTTCGCTGCCTCCAGCACAAGGAAGGGCACATTCGAGAATATGTCAAGGAGTTCCAAGAGCTACTCTGTGAAATTCCAGACATGAGTGAGAAGGATGCCCTCTTCACCTTCATGGATAGCTTGTGTGGCTGGGCTAAGACAGAGCTCAAGAGGCGAGGTGTTCAAGATCTGGCTTCCGCTATTGCCGCTGCAGAATCCTTGGTTGAATACAAGAAGGAATCATCCAAGGGTCCGATCAAGAAGAGTACCCACAATGGCAAAGGTGGGGGAGAACGCGATCATGGCCCCAGGAAGGACAAGACTATGTGCTTCCACGACAAGGGTCCATCAAGGAAGGAAGATGCTCCCTGTAAGATCTCATGCTTTCTTTGCAACGGTCCATAACAGGTCTATGAGTGTCCAAAGAAGGGGAAACTCGCCTCTCTCGTTATAGACCATGAGAAGAAGGAGGAATCCCAACTTGCTTCCATGACCTGTATTGAGGCCCTGTAGAAGAGAAGCAATGAGCCTCAACGGGGACGCATGTATGTCCAGGTACGCATTAATAACAAACCCTTGTCAGCCATGATAGACATTGGAGCAGACTTTGTCTACATGGCCAAGGAAGTGGCTGAGGAGACTGGCCTTCCTTATACTCAAGATGAAGGTTATGTAAAAGGGGTGAATGCAGGAAGCCTCCCCATCCATGGAGTTGCTCGGGATACTACCATCCAGATCCAGAAGTGGCAAGGGAAGGTTGATATCATAGTTGCCCCGTTGGACGATAAGAAGCTCTATCTCGGGATAGACTTCATCGATAAGGCTAGATCATCCTTGAGTCCTTCACGGACTCCATGTACATCAAGGAGGGTAAACCCAGGTACTATGTTCCAGTCAAGCGACAGTTTGATGAGAAGAACATAATCTCTGCCCTCCAGTTCTCTAAGGGTCTCAAGAGGCAAGAGACCACATACTTGGCCACCCTAAAGATGGAAGAAGTGGTCAAGGAGCTCCTGTACCAAAGGTAGTTCAAGAAACCCTTGAGGAGTTCAAGGACGTCATGCCGACTGAGCTGCCCAAGAGACTTCCTCCGAAGAGGGAGGTTGACCATTCCATAGAGTTGGAGTCGGGAGCTAAACCACCCGCATTCGCTCCATATCGAATGGCACCTCCGGAACTGGAGGAACTGAGGAGACAACTGAAGGAGCTACTTGATGCAGGGTATATCCGTCCCTCTAAGTCCCCATATGGTGCGCCGGTTCTTTTTCAGAAAAAGCATGATGGTTCCCTTCGCCTGTTCATCGACTATCGGGCGCTCAACAAGATTACCATCAAGAATAAGTATCCTATCCCTCGGATCGATGATCTGTTTGATCAACTTGGAGATGCCAGGTATTTCACTGAGCTTGATCTGAGGAGTGGGTACTACCAAGTCCTCATAGCCGAAGGAGACCAACCAAAAACGGCATGTGTTACACGGTATGGATCATATGAATTTCTTGTCATGCCCTTTGGTCTAACAAATGCATCAGCAACCTTCTGCACTCTAATGAACAAGGTACTTGCTCCATACCTTGATCGTTTCATGGTAGTTTATCTTGATGACATTGTTATATACAACAAGACCTTGGAAGAACATGTAGAACATTTGAGACAAGTGTTCTCTACTTTGAGGGACCATGAGCTTTACGTCAAGAAGGAAAAGTGCTCCTTCGCCAAAGAAGAAGTGCCATTCTTGGGACATATGATCGGCAAGGGCAAACTACGCATGAATCCGGCCAAAGAACAAGCCGTTCTTGAGTGGGAGCCTCCCACAAAGGTTACTGAGCTAAGATCTTTTCTTGGCTTGGTGAACTACTATCGCTGGTTCATCAAAAGCTATTCTGCTGTGGCCGCTCCACTCACTGATTTGTTGAAGAAAAAGCAAGTGTGAAACTTGAGTCCCAAATGCCAACAGGCCTTCGAAGCTCTAAAGAATGTTGTGACTGAAGAACCCGTACTTGCCCTACCTGACCTCAACAAATCTTTTGAGTTGCACAACGATGCTTCTGACTTTACCATCGGTGGGGTCTTAATGCAAGATGGACACCCCATCGCCTTTGAGAGCCGGAAGCTCAATGATACAGAGAAGCGGTACATGGTGCAGGAAAAGTAGATGATCGCGGTGGTCCATTATCTTCACACCTGGAGACATTACCTACTTGGGAGTAGATTCGTGATCAAGACCGATAATGTAGCCACCAGCTACTTCCAGACTCAGAAGAAGCTTACTCTCAAGCAAGCACGGTGGTAGGATTTCCTTGCAGAGTTTGAGTACATCATAGAGTACAAACCAGGCAAGGCCAATTTGGTAGCCGATGCCTTAAGCCGCAAGAGTACCCTTGCCAGCATCTACCATCCTCAAAGTAGCTTGAGGGAGTGAATCAAGGATGGGCTGAAGCATGACAAGATAGCCAAATCCATCCTTAACCTTGTGGAAGAAGGTAAGACCCGTAGATTTTGGGTCAAGGATGGAATGCTCCTTACTAAAGGACAGCGGATCTATGTGTCTTTTCATGACAACCTTCGGAGAGAGGTGTTGAAAGAGTGTCATGACAGCAAATGGGCCGGTCATCCAGGTCTACACCGCACACTGGCACTTGTAGGTGATTCCTACTATTGGCCTCGGTTGAAGGAAGATGTTGAGGCCTATGTGAAGACTTGTCTTGTATGCCAACAGGACAAGGTGTAACAGGCATCCCCCGTCGGATTACTACAGCCTCTCCCCATTCCAGAGCGTCCTTGGGAGAGCATTTCTATGGACTTCATCGTGGGCCTCCCCACGAGTGAAGGTTTCAACTGGGTGATTGTGGTGGTGGATCGGTACTCCA
Source organism: Vachellia pachyceras (assembly GCA_025593235.1). Lineage (NCBI taxonomy): Eukaryota > Viridiplantae > Streptophyta > Magnoliopsida > Fabales > Fabaceae > Vachellia > Vachellia pachyceras. Next base: position 653 of record JANTPZ010139776.1, on the reverse strand, counting down.
AATATGTTCTTTAAGCACGTGGTCAAGTATTGGGGGCTACCATGTTCTATAGTTAGTGACCGAGATACTCGCTTCACTGGGAGGTTCTGGACTGAACTGTTCAAGCTCATGGGTTCTGAGCTCAATTTCTCTACAAGTTTTCATCCTCAGACCGATGGGCAGACTGAGAGGGTGAATGCTCTTCTAGAACTCTATCTGAGGCACTATGTATGTGCCAATCACCGAGATTGGGCAAAGTTGCTGGATGTAGCCCAATTCTCATACAACCTCCAGAAGAGCGAGTCCACCGGGTGAAGTCCATTCGAGGCCATCATGGGACAACAACCCTTAACCCCCAGTGCAATTGCCGCTGGTTATAAAGGTCCAAGTCCTCCTGCGTACAAGTTCGCAAAGGACTGGAATGATCAAGCGAACATTGCCCGAACCTACTTGGAGAAAGCCTCCAAGAAGATGAAGAAGTGGGCCGACAAGAAGAGACGTCCAAGGGAGTTTCAAGTAGGGGACCTTGTCCTTGTGAAGATGTACTCCTACGCGAGGTTGGAAGGTAGGCACAAAGGTCTCCTCCGGAGATATGAGGGACCTTTCCCGATCCTTAAGAAAGTAGGGACCTAGGCCTACAAAGTTGAATTGCCTGCCGGAATCAAATATCACCC
>JANTPZ010139775.1:0-14938 GCA_025593235.1 Vachellia pachyceras | reverse complement strand
GGTTATTATTTTTCATTGAAATAGGATTGAAAGAGCTTTGATTAGAGACTTGAACCACCCCAATTGGATTTCTATAGAATTAATTATGATTTTTCAAAGTTTGATCAAAATCATGACAGCTCTTGATTACCATGCGAATTTGAGAAAGAAAGTGACCAAATGTAATTTGTAGGAACTCCAAGGGTGAAAGTAAACCTTTAGGGCTAATGCTGCCCATTGGGCATTCACTTTTCATAACCTTAATAATTCCATTACTTATCTAGGGCCATAAAGTGACAAAGAAAAAGCTATGGTTAGGAGAGCAAGGAAGTTCAAGAGGAAGTTTAATAAAGTTTTAAATTGATTCTTGCCTTGAAATGGCTTATGTTTAATGGCCATAGTATTGTGAACTAAGTAAGGAAGTGTTTGATTCAAGAGGATAAGTTCCAAAGTGCTCAAGAGAGATTACAAAGCTAAGAGGAAAGTAAAGGAGTAAAGGTAGCAAAACCTTCTAACCTTAACCTAAGTTGCTTTGAAAATGTGTATGAAATTATGCATGACTTGTATTGAAAATTTATGATAATTGAAAGTGTGAATATGTGCTTTTGTGTGCTATGGCCATATGCATTTAATAGTTACATGTTGCACATTTCATGAACTCACACTTTTATTGAAAGTTGTCATGCATTTTTACAAAGTGTGTTGGAAAGTTTTGCTATTGGGATTTCCAAAAATCTCACCCTCCCCCAACTAACCATTTTAGGCGGAGGCTCAAGCAAGAGAAAGAGGCAAGTTGAATGATGATTGAAGTTAGCATGATGATATGTTTTAGCTTGCCAAGTTATGTAAAAATGTTGAATTCATGTTAATGTGTTGGTATGTTTAATGTAAAGTTAAACCTCTACATGATAAATAGAGAACATATGTGAATGCATGCATGAATATATTCAAAAGAAGTAGACAAGTTAGGCATGCATCAAGAGAAGTTTGGAAATGATCAAAGAGGTTTTAATAAAATTTTAGAAATGGCAAGTTTTCAAGTAAGGGGTTCCAAGACCCTCAAATATTGCCCTGTATTTTTGAGTGACAAGGAAAAATATCAAACAAAGTCTAGATGACTTGAAACTTTCCAGATAAATACTACACATACTAAGCTTTAAAATAAGCTAAAGTTTGCTAAATTTGGATGTTTATATAAAGAGTTATGATTTTCCAAAATTAAGCTATCAATCTGGAAAAACTGGAAAGTTACCAAATGAACAGTGATTTTCATGGAATTAACTGTATCAATTGGGCAAGTTTTGGAACAGTGAATATTTTTACCCTGTAGTTAACTTTGTAATATTGAAATAGAAATTTGAACCACTCAATTTTGATTTTTCTAGAATTAGTTATGATTTTTCAAAGTTGGGTCGGAAATCTGGAAATTGACCAAATGAACAGTAACACGTTCTTGAAAAATTTTCAAGTTCACTTCTTTGGTCAATTTAAGTTATCCAAGGCCCTAAAGTGGTTCAATAGTGATCTAATATGATTTATATAGGGGATTTAAGGAGTGTTACAGTCTCCATTTACAAATTCTCCTCTGTGATCTGTTCTAATGGAAATAATGGACATACCTTTCTCACTTTGGACCTTTTTGGCAAAAATTGTGAATAATTCAAATGTTTCATTCTTTGAAGTTACGAAAATGGTCCATGTAAATCTAGAGTAGTCATCAACAATCGCAAGAGTATAAATATTTCCTCCTAGGCTTTTTACTCTAGCAGGACCCTTAAATCCATATGAAGTAGTTCAAGTGGTCTTTTTGATGAAATCTCTGTTTTTGATTTGAAAGAAGATTTTGTCTGTTTACCATTTGACAGGCATCACAGATTAAAACATTTTTGAATTTCAGTTTTGGAAGCCCTTGAGCTAATTCATTCCTGATTAATTTGTCAAGTTGATGCATGTTTACGTGTGCCAATCGTTTATGCCACAATTGGATTTCATCATCTTGACTAATCAAACAGGAATTTGTGAAATTCTTTTCTAAATCAATAGTATAGCAATTACCATCCCTAGGAGCTCTGAGTTGAATGTTCAGATTCTCTTTATCAAAAGATAGATCCTTTTTGCTGATTATGAAACATTCCTCAAAGTCAAAGATCACCCAATTTTGTTTGTCGGTACTTTGGCTCACACTGAGAAGATTGTGACAAAGTCCTTCCACGTGATATACATCTTTGATAGGTGCTCCATTGGTATTTGATATTTCACCAATTCCAGTGATCCTTCCAAATTGATTTCCTCCAAAGCTCATTTTGCCTCCTTCCTTGGCTTTTAAACTGAGGAATTTATTTTCATCTCCTGTCATGTGTCTTGAGCATCCACTATCAATGTACCAATTGCTTGATTTGGATACTCTGAGACATACCTGTAAGAGTATCATTTAGTGGTTTCAGGTACCCAAGTTCTGTTGGGTCCTCTTGGGTTAGTATTTGGTGCCTTTGCAACATAAGTTCCTTTTGGTACCCATTTATATGTCCCCAAAGCTTTATTCATCGTGAAATAACAATTCCTAGTTTGATGTCCTTTTCTATTACAATAACTACAAAATGCAAATGGTTTGGATGAATGCACAGATTTTTGAAAGTATTTCAAGTAGCTCTTGTTTCCATTCTTTTTCTTGCCCTTTTTGAAATCATTTTGAGGCTCATATCCTATGCCACTTCTGTCATTTGTAACTCTTTGCTTTTTTGAAATGATTTGTAACATTTCACTTCCTTGAGTAAACTTTTGAAGAGTTTTGGACAATCTTTCATTTTCAGATTTCAACACATCACAGTTTGAACATTCATTGATAGTTATAGTTTCTACAACAGATTTTTCAATAGGTTTTTCAAGCTCTTTAACCTTCGTCCTAAGGAATGACAATTCTTTTGCAAACTTTAGAAGTTCAAGATGCATGTCATCATACTCAGCACGCAGTTCATCATAAATGGGTTCAAGAATTACCTCTTCAGCTTCTGAGTCTTCTTCTTCCTAAGTTATTAGACAGAGGTTAGCTTCCTCCACAGCTTCACTTGCATCTTCATCTGAGCTGTCACCCCAGATTCCTGAGACATAAGCCTTCTTCTTCTTTTTGAAAAATTTTGGTTTCTTTTTTCTTTTTCCTTCTCTTTGTTTTAAGATGTAAGCTAAGGATAGTCTGCTTTCACATTGCCAGGCTTGTTGCATTCATAGCAAATTATTTTGCTAGATCCTCCTTTGAATGGCCTTTTAAATCGTTGATCCTTATGATACACTCTTGTAAATTTTCTGACCACCATTGCAAGTTCTTCATCTTCTACGTCGCCTTCTTCTTCTTCTTCAGTTTCTAACTCTTTCTCCTTTTCTTTGACAGTTTTGAGAGCCAGTCCCTTCTTCTTTTTCTCTTTTATGTTGGATAACTCCTTTTTGAATTTTTGCTTGCTTTCATATTTAGCAAGACTTCCAAATAGAACTACCACCGATGTCATTGATTCACCTATGGGTTCTACAATAGCAGTGACCTTAGCTTCCCATTTGCTGACAAAACAATTTCTTACTTGGGAATGTTGATCGTATGTTTTGCCGAGAGCTGCCAACTTGTTTATAAGGTGAGTGTGACACATTTGAAACTAAGCAATTGTTTCTTCTTCTCTCATTCTAAGTAAATCATACTCAGTGGTCAGCATATTGACTATGCTTTCTTTCACTGCTTCAGTTCCCTCGTAAGCTATTTCCAAAGCATCCTACATATGTTTTGTAGAAGGTAAGGTACAGACTTTGAAGAAGTCATCCTCATTCAATGCTGCCTATAGCATCAGAACAACCTTTCTATTTAGTTGCAACTTCTTCTTATCTTCTTCATCAAATTCTGCTTTAGTTTTAGGAACTAGCTGGTCTTTGTCCTTTTTGATTAGTGTGATGTTTCATGTCTTAAAAACATCCCACAGATCAAAGTCAGTAGCTAAAATATAGTTCTGGAATTTTATTTTCCAGAATGAGAATTTTTTGTTGTTGAATACAGGTGGTCTAGTGATTGATGCTCCATCAGCTATAGTGTGTTCGCCAAATGCTGCCATAGATCTTTTCCCTTGAAACTATTAAGTTCTTTCAACAAGAGACTTGCTCTGATACCAAATGTTAGCATAGAATTTGACCAAGAGGGGGGTGAATTGGTCAATTTAAAAAATTAAACTTAAACCACATAATATAATTAAAGTCACCGAGAGAGAGAAATAATGAACACAGAGGTTTATCCTGGTTCGGTCCACTTGACCTACATCCAGTCCTCAGAGCACTTCTGAGATTTCCAAATCCAATATCAACAGCAAACAAGGCCAATAATGCCTTTACAACAGAGAATCACACTCCCCCTCACTACATGCAATAAAATAGAGACTCATGCTCTCTGTTTTCTGACAAATTCACAGCCCAATGGATTCTTGAATTTCTCTCTGATTTACAGAAGGTAATGCTCAGAGAAACTCTCTCAAAGAGTAGATATTTAATGCTGAAGCTTAGAAGAATATTGCAAGATTTACAGAGAATATAATGAATGCCTTTGAAAGCTTGTATAAATGCTCGTATCTTCTCTGTAATGAATTATCGGTCCTTTTATAGATGAGGAGTAATAAATTTGCCATTAGAGACATTTAAATGTCCGTTACTCTCATCAACCAACTCTTCATCTTCGCCATTAATGCTATAATAAATGCTTCTGATTAATGTGGGCAACGAAGGCTTCAATTATGCAATCTTTCTGTGAGGATAGCTTTTTCTCTTTCTATGATCCTGGGCTTCTGCATTTATGAAGGTAGGTGAAATTCAAACGTTGTTAGTCACGAATAAAGAAAGATGCAGAGCAGGTAAAAAGCTGTCAGAGAGAGAGAAAATAGCCATTGAAAAACAATGCTCGAGTGTTTATTTATAGTACTCGAGTGTTAATCAAGCATTTTGAAATTATAAGATGATACTCGAGTGTTTTCTATCAATGCTCGAGTTTCACAAACACTTTTGAAGTTGCTCGAGTGTTATCTAAGAGTATTGTAGAAGATTTTGAAATTTGGTGTAAATACTCGAGTGTTGAAATTCTTATATTCGAGTGTTAAGAGAACTTTAAGTTACTGCTTGAGTGTTCAAAGGAGAACTTGAAGTGAAATGAATTGAAATATAGTGTTGTCACCTTTCTTTACCATTACTCGAGTGTTTTGATGGAGGTGTTGTGTTTTGTGAGAAAATATGCTCGTACTCGAGTGTTTAAAGATCAGTGCTCGAGTGTTGTCAATACTTCCACCAAATACTCGAGTGTTGTGCTTGAAGTGTTGTCTTTAGTTTGAAAACTTTACCCGATACTCGAGTGTTGAAAACTAGCACTCGAGTGTTGGCAACACTTCCTCCACAACACAAGTGTTATGCTTCAAGTTCATGTATTTTGACTTAATATATACTCAAGTATTTAGAATTCAATACTCGAGTGTTGCCAATACTTTCATTTGTAACTCAAGTATTCTACTTCAAGTGTTGAGTATTCTTTTGAAAACAAAGCCCGATACTCGAGTATTACAGCACAGTACTCGAGTGTTGTCAATACTTCAACACAATACTTGAGTTTCATACGAAAGTATTCTGATTTTAATACCATTACTTGAGTGTTTCAAAACATCACTTGAGTGATTGCAACACTTCATCCTAATACTTGAGTTTTCACTTAAAGCGTTGAATCTCAGAAACATTTTAACTCACAATGCTCGAGTATTAAAGTCCAAAACTCGAGTATTATCAACACTCTCAACAAGAATTCATGTTTTATCTGAAAGTATTGATTTTTAACTTATGAAAAACTTTGATACTCGAGTATTAAAGCACAGTACTCGAGTATTCTCAATTCTTTCATACAAAATTAATGACTTGATCACAAAACTCAAGTGTTTCACTAAGAACACTAAATCATCAACAATTTAAGCTTTATAATTCCTGAAATCATTTTGTTATCATCAAAATAAAGCATTAACAAAATCCAGGGCTTCTTCAAGTCTCTTCCTTCCGCTCGGGGAAATAGCTTTTCTTATATTCTGGGTAAAAATTTTATAAATATAATAAATTCTAAGCTATTTTCCTTGTCTTGAGATCTAATGTTTGAGGCCTCCCAGTATTTGAAATAATTATTTTTGGCTAATTATTTAATAAAAATGCCAAAAATTAAATGGTCTTTAAAATTCTCTCAACAGAAATCTAGGTCGATTTAACTAAAACCGGGCCTCACATACTGATCATGGACTTTTTCTTTACATTTTGTTCTTCTATGAATTTTTTCTGATATTTTGGTCAAACTTTGACCAAGTTGACTTTTGACTTTGGTCAAATGACCAAAATGCCCTTACACTTACCCTTACTTACCATATAGCCCTTATCTTTTTCAAACTTCATTTTTACCTTTATTTTTAAAGACATTTGGGTCTTTTCCAAAAGGTCACCCATCTTGTCACTTCCCTAGGCAAAACGTATAAAGGGATAAAACAAGTTTCAACGAAAGAACTTAAAATCAAAGTACTTACTTTTGGATAAGACCACTTTGTGCTTTTATTTCTACCTTCACGTGTACCGCCATAATTTGGTATGTCTTGAGTGCGTTGCGATTGAATTGACAATAGTTACATATGAAAAAAACATATTTAAACATCGTTAAAAGTAATAATTTACAAATGGAAAAACTTATGTATAAAAGACGTATTTTTGCTCGCTTCTTGCCTTTCTGCTAGACAACGGATCAAACCAATACACAGTATTCATGAGGGGGCAGACAACACAGAGACTCCAATGATGACTATAACAACACATAAAATGAAAATGAAATTAGCAAAACAGGTTAATTATTACCAATTAGGCTAAATGTGTTAAAGGGGTAATTATAATTCCATGATAAGTACTAGCGACATTGTATTTTTGTAATGTATCCTCATTAAAAAAATTTATATCTTTTCTTATAATAGGCTCATTTTTTTAATTTCATGATAGTACTAGCGACATTGTATTGTTGTTATGCACAATGTTTCTTCTTTATAAAAAAACAATTGCAGAAAAGATGTGTGGATGCTTCTTAGTCCACCTCTCGTAATTTCAAAAGGTCTTTCCAATTTATTGGAAAATTTCCCATGTTCAAAAAGTAAAAGCTTTGTTATGTCTAAAAAATTGAAAGTAAAAAGCTTGTTCATCTCACAATATTTTTTATCAAACAATACAACGCCATCTCATAATACACTACCTATTCAGTGCTCATCAAAGTTATATCTACCACATTGCCACTATTTTTGCTAGCTCGCCGGTGGCCACATAAAAAGATAATAAAGCTCAATTAATTTGGATTAGTGAAGATATCTTCTGTAAAATAAGTAATTAATTTCATTTTGAACCCATCAATTACTAACTATATATATAAATAACAACCAAAGTGATGCTTCATTTTTATTTGAAAAAAATTTGTGTAAAAGATTACTGGTTTGAATAGAAAACTCAACTAGCTAAAGTGTAATAATACACAAGTTAATTGATGCAAAGTAGCTAGTGATGAACAAGTTCCTTAGTCAGTGAAGATGATAATTGATAAATGATACTAGAGCCTTAACTTTTTTGTAAAAAAAAACATAGCAAGACGCAATTAGTGAAAATAATGTAATTAATGTGAGTTCACAGAGAGAAAGTGCAGCTCATAGTGTTTCCTGCAATTATCATATATCATCTCCTCCATTATCAAACAAATTAAGTAGTGCTATATTCTTCAAACCACTACTTTATGCATATGGCTCATTAGATCGATCTCCACGTGACCCACAAACTTCAAACTCAACTTTACTATAATTCTCTTTCACTTTCATGCACACATACATACATATATATTCTCATTATATATAACACAGGACGTGGCAATATGCAGATTGAAAAAATGGGGAAAAAATACGTAAGAGATGACTTACAGCGACGAGAAGGATGATGAGGAACGGTGAAGGAGGCAGCAACATGGGACGGATGAGCGATGAACGCAGTGACGAAGAAGGCAATGGAGGCAGTGATTCACGGTGATGGATGAACGGAGGTAGCGACAAACAAGGCGACGGAGGCAGCAACGGTGAACGAGAGGGAGCAGCAACGATGAGGGAGGGAGAGGGAGCAGCGAGCGGGAAACTGAAGGGAGAGTGAGCAGTGAGTGGGAGAAACTGGAGAGTGAAATAATAAAGTGAAAGGGCGCCACCTTTGGTGCCCTATCTACATAGTTTTGGTGCCCTTTAAGCGACCTATGGCACCCTATCCGCGGATAGGGCGCCAAAAGGGGTCCTTTGGCGCCCTATCTGCTTGTTAGGACACCTAAAGGTACTTAATAACTTTATATAATTACAAAAATACCACCGCTTTCATTTTTTACTTCCCTTTTCAAAAAAAGGACGCTAATTTCAGTAGTAAAAACTATTTTCTGTAGTAGTGTATTCACATACACACACCCATTGGTTCACCGAGAGAGGGAGGGCGTGAGAGAAAGTAAGAGAGAGAGTGCGTAAGAGAGAGAGGGAGGATAGTTCAAAGAGGTATTTCCAGTCTAGAGGTTATACTTCTTGGATTATTTAGGTAAGTAAAATGATTTATTTTCAGTAAACTTCTTTTATAAAAGTTGTTCTAAATATTTTTATCTTTTTAATGGTAATAATATTATATTGGTTGGATAATATTTTTGAATTTAGATATTTTCCAGTTGGAATTTTATTAGTAGCAAATCTTATATTAGTAAAGTGATTTTTTATTATTAATTTCTGCATGAGTAGAATTATTTATTGATATTTTATATTTGAATTATTTTAAAATTTTTTTATCTATTTTTGTTGTTGTATAAGCACTACAAGAAAAATCAGATTTAGTGACGGAAAAATCAGTCGCTAAATGATCGATTTCCATCTCTAAAATGGATTTAACGATGGAAAAAGTCTGTCACCAAATACATCGCAAAAATGAGGGTCACTAAATTAGCGATGTAATTAACGATGGAAAATTCTGTCGATAATTCCATCGCTATATTCGGAATTTTCCGTCACTAAATCCGCCGCTAATTGGAATATTATGCTTTACTTTTTTGTTTTTTCCTCACTAATTCCGTCGCTAATTAAAATATTATGCCTCACTTTTCCGTCACTAAATGTGCAATTATTCCATCACTAAATAGGCAATTATGTGTATGTGACATTTCTATATTTAATAATTCTATCGCTAAATTCGTCACTGATTCTTATATGAATCAACTAACGCATTTACAAAAATATTTTATACACAAATCATGTTTAATCACATAAATGACTAAAAAAATAAATTTTAAATAGTAATATCAAGTATACAGTGTCTTTAACCATAAGCATACATTATAAACATAAGCTGTTAGTGTAGGATTTGACCAAGAGGGGGTGAATTGGTCACTTTTTAAAATCAAAACAAAAATAACAGATATGAAACAATTTCACCGAGCAAGGTGGAGAGAGAATGGACATGAGAGACTTATACTGGTTCGGTCCTTCTAACCTACGTCCAGTCCTCAGAGTGCCTCTGAGCTTTTCAATCCACTATCCAACAACAACCAAGGCTCACCGGGCCTTTACAACAGGAGGCTCACTCCCCCTTATAATACGCATTAGCTCCGGAAAGAACGACCCTAGGGTTGCACCTTGTGCAATCCTTGGAAATAAAAAATACTAATTTTTGATCCATTTCCAAGGCTAGACAATGACAACATTTTATAATTTGTGGCTTAGTCAGATCAAAAATTGGCGCCGTTACCGGGGAGCTTAGTGCCATTAGTTGCTAGATTGTGTATTTTGTTTGCTTGTTTTGCATTTGTCTTTGTTTTATCTTTGCATTTGTTCATAGTTTAGGTTTAATCTGTGCTTATTATACCATTGCATTTTAGGAACACTAGCTTTCATATGCATTTTGCATAGTTTTCGCACTTTTACCGCGACGCATGTGAATTTCATAGAGAAACACCTTCTCTGGTGTAGTGGGCCGCGATGAAAGTCGAGTTTCACCGTGAGGAAACTTGCATTGTGATCGAGAGATTCCTCTTGGGTGTTCTTTGCCGCGACTAAAGTATAATTTCACAGTGACCAAAAGCTGAATTTTACTTGTTAACCCTCTCGGGTACTGCTCGCTACGACAAAATTATATTTGTCATGCGACCAAAATTTCTTTTCCACACTTCATTCACTTGTTTCATTTCATTTTCAATACATACATACATTTTAATCATACATATCTTTCATATATACTCATTCATGCACTTACACACACCTATTCCACTCATTTTTGAAGTGTGTTTTGAGTTGTTTTAATTTTGCTCCTGCCTTGATTTTTCCTTTGTATGCCCAAAAGAATCAGCTAGAACCTTATGATCCTGAGATTGAGAGAACATTTAGGGAGAGACGTAAGGCTCACAGAAGAAAAGAGAAGGGCAAGGTAGTTAGAGAATTAAGTAGAGAAGTAGGAGAGTCTAGTATAGCTGAAGTTAATAGATTAGGAGAGTCTGTAGCAGATATCATGGCTGATAATCAACCGAACCCCAAAATCAGAACATAAATGAAAATCAACTGGGGAATTGTAATAGAAGAAATGGTGAAGTGGAAAGAATAGGAGATAATAATGGAAATAATAATAGAAGAAGAACAATTAGGGAAGCCACGACCTCTGATGTAAATTATGATCCATTTAGTGCTGCTTGCCCTAATTACGATGTGAATTTTGAAATTAAGGGATTGTTAATTAACTCTCTTCTGAAATTTCATGGCTTGCCAGGAGAGGACCCATACATCCATCTGCAATCATTATCTATGATATGCCAGAGCATGAAACCAGTTGGAGACTCACTTGATCAAGTTCTATGGAAGGTATTTCACCTATCTTTGGAAGGGAATGCAAGAGAATAGGTTATGAGTCTGCCAAGACACGTGGCCAATGCATATCAAAGTTGGGAAAATCTAAGGAAAGCATTTTTGGAGAAGTATTTCCCAGCATCAAGAACATCATCTATTAGGAAGGAGATCTATTCCGCGCCAAGAGTATGATGAGTCATTATACAACTATTGGAATAGATTTCAATATCTTCTTTCTCGATACCCTCACCATCAAATACCAGATGAGCAATTAGTTCAGTATTTCTATGATAGGTTGAAAGGTCAAGAAAAAGGAATGCTAGATGTTGCTGCTGGAGGATCATTGATAGATTTAACGACTGAAGAAGCTTGGAAACTTATAAAGATGATGGCTTTGAACCACCAACAATATAGTGTAAGAGACAATAGGGCTGCCCATGAAATTGGAATATCAAGTGCTCATAACAGATGAATGGACACCCTAGAATCAAAGGTCGATTCTTTGGAAAGCAAAGTCACATCGTAATTGTCTCTAATCACTACTGAGTTGATGAGTTTGAATGCTAATAAAGCCCAAGCATTAATGGATTTAGCTACTCCAAGTTGTGAGACTTGTGGGTTAGTAATGCACATAACAAGTGTGTGCCCAGGACAGTTTGAGGATGTATCTGCAATGTAGTAAGGGAGACCCAACCAGAAATGGGATCCCTACTCCAACACATATAATGAAGGGTGGAAATCCAACCCGAAGTTTAGTTGGAGGGGTGAAGAAGCCAGTGGCTAGAGATTCCAAAGAAATGGAGAAGTTGGATCATCTAGCTCCAACATACAACTAAACAATCAGCAAGCCTTGAGTGTCCCACCAAAGAAAGATACAAATTAGCTTCTTCAAAATATGCTGATTTTACTCAAGGAAGAGAAGGCTTCTACAGCTAACCAGTTTAATTCATTAGCCTCATTGATTCAGAAGGATACCTTAAAGAATGACACGAGGTATGCCTCTTCGGAAAAGAGGATGGAGCAATGGGAGACAAAAGCAGAGAATTTGAACTCCTTTGTCACTCAACTCTCAAACAATATGAGTAAACAACAAGCAAGGAGTAGTGGTTCAATACCTTCGAATACCGTCATCAATCCTAAAGGATTAAATGCCATAAATTTGAGAAGTGTGAAGCAAGTGAAGTTTAAGGATAAGGAAGAAGAGGAGAAAGAAGAATAGGTTAGTGAATATGAAGGATTGTCACATCCCATAACTAATGAAAAGAGAAGTTAGAGTGCCAAAGAAGAAGAGTTGCTACTAAAAAGAAAGAATGGCTTCGGAGCAAAGGATAAAGAGAACAAATTTGAAAGAAAGGAAGCATGGTTCTACCTCATCCCAAGGTAAAGAGGTAAACATTGATGAACTCCCTTTTCCCAATTCATATTTAATGAGTAAAAAACTTGCTAAAAAGAAAAGTGAAAAAGAGGTTTATGATTTGTTTAGCAAAGTAGAGGTCAATATTCCATTGCTTGAGTTAGTGAAAAAAGTCCCCACATATGCTAAATATCTTAAGGACATTTGTACCAATAAAAGAAAATTTAGGCCAAATGAAAAGGTCCAAGTAAGCTCCAATGTTTCAGCCTTGCTTAAACCTCAAATCCCAGTGAAATGTCAAGACCCTGGATCTTTTACTATCCCTTGCACTATAGGTAAAATAACCATAGGGGGAGCATTACTAAAACTAGGGGCCGCGATTAACGTGATGCCAAAATCTGTCAATCAAGCTTTAGGGGTAAAAAATTTGAAGGCCACATCAGAAGTACTCCAGCTAGCAGATAGAACGATTAGGTATCCGGATGGGATAGTTGAGGACATTTTGGTAAAAGTGAAAGACTTAGTTTTCCCTGCTGACTTTTATGTTCTTGATATGTCTAAAGAATCCATGAGTGAATCCACTTTGATAATGGGTGGACCCTTCTTGAGGACCGCTAATACTATCATTAGCATGAAAGAGGGTAGCATATCAATGGACGTGGGGGAGATTAAGATCAATTTTAGCATGTATGAGGTCATGGGAAATCAGTATGAGGATTATTCTTTACTGAGTGTAAATGCCATAGATGCGTTATTGATTATGCATGTGCTGAATTAGAAATGGAAAATGATCATACATGCTCACATCACTTATCATATGCATCATTGACTGAAAAAGATTAAGAAATTCCTTTTGAACCCCCTGATCCACCATCTTGTTCTTGTAAAACCATTGAAACATGCACTCATATCATATCGGTTGATATCATGCTTTCCATGCCATACACACATTCTGTAAATATCACCGACAAGTGCATAAATACCTTACCCTGTATAAGTAGTGATGACACTTCCGGGAGAGGAATTTCATCTGATTTTGCAAGACCATTGAACAAGACTTCATCGCGCCTGTTGTTGTAACACACCTTGACCTTGCATTTAGCTTCATTTTATATCCATTTGGAAGCACCTTTAGGCCTTTAGTGACTTAGAGTAACCAAGGGGTGAAAAATAAAATTTTCAAGTTTAGGGTTACTATTCATGTCACTATTCACAGCTTTTTTGAGCCAACTTTGAAAATTTATAACTAATTATAAAAAAATCAAAATTGAGTGATTCCAATTTCTATTTGAAGCTTAAAAGTTCCTATACAAGGGGAAAATATTCATTGGGTCAGAAACTTGCCCAATTGAATCAGTTTATTTCACAAAGTTGCACTGTTCATTTGGTAATTTTTCATTTTCCCAGGTTTTTCTGTGATTTTTCGCTAACTTTGGAACATCATAAATTTTTGTAAAAAACTCCAATTCTAGTGTTCTTTGACTTGTTTTAAAGTTCACAATATGAACTATTTTTCTATAAAAATTCATCTCATTCAAAGTTCATTTGCTCTATTTCATGATAGGTCAAAGTATGGGGTTTGACCAACTTCATACTTGCTAATTAGTCAAACTTGTGACTTTCTAACTTCATAATTTGACATGCTATCTTTTGGGCTTCTTTTGATCATGATTAACCATGCATTTGTGAATATCTAAGGCATACATTCACTACCTCATGGCTACCGCATAAGTAAGAATTTAATTTACATATTACACAACATAATCGAATTTAAATTCCAAACATTATACATAATTTCACAAGCAATATTATCACATGGCATCTTCAATCACCATTTACTTTGCTCTTACCCTTGCTTGTACTTGCACCTACATGGTTGGTTGGGGGCATAATGAGATTTTTGAAAATCTCAATAGCAAAACTATCTAACACATTTCACAAATTGCATGACAACTTTAAGCATATGTGTGAATGTAGAAAAGTGCAACATGTAACATATAAATGCAAATGGCCATAGCATATAAAGCACACATTCACATTTATCATCATCAATTTTCAACAAGTCATGCATATTTCATCAATTATTTTCAGAACAACTTAGATTAGGGTTAGATGGTCTTCCTACCTTTAGCTCTTAATTTTCTTTTAGCTTGAATGCTCTCTTGACCATTTAGAAAATTAATCCCTTGCACCAAACTCTTGCCTACACAATTCATAACATTATGGACATTAAACATGTGACACTTCTTAATCTTTACCTTTAGCTTCATTAAATATCTATTTGGAAGCACATTTAGGCCTTTAGTGACCTAGAGTAACCAAAGAGTGAAAAATAAAATTTTCAAGTTTAAAGTTACTATTCACGTCACTATTCACAGATTTTTGGGCCAACTTTGAAAATTCATAACTAATTGTAGAAAAATTGAAATTGAGTGATTCCAGTTTCTATTTGAAGCTTGTAAGTTCCTTTATAAGGGAAAAATACTCATTGAGCCATTAGCTTTCCCAAATGACACAGTTTAATTCGTGAAAAAGTACTGTTCATTTGGTCATTTTTCTATTTCCCAGGTTTTTCAGTGATTTTCTTCAATATTTGGAACATCATAACTTTTTGTACAAAACTCCAAATCCACTGTTCTTTGGCTTGTTTTAAACCTTACAATGCCAACTATTTTTCTGTAGAATGTTAGCTCAATTG
>JANTPZ010139774.1:0-16477 GCA_025593235.1 Vachellia pachyceras | reverse complement strand
GGTAATCAAGGGTATTTTGGGAATAATAATTTTATTATATTCAAGATGAAAATATGAAGATTAAATGAGAAAGAAAACATCCCCAGAAAAGTAGAAAAAGATTTATCGGAATAAAGTTAAGTTTACCGATAAAAAGTGCAATCGGTAAAAGTAACCGAATGGGATCCAGTTCAGTTGGACTAACCAGATTTTTACCCCCAATTACAGCAGTAAAAGTCACTTTATGAGGGAGATTAAGAGCATGACAAGTGGCATAAAGGTGGCTCCATAATAGCCATTAGATTTAATTAAAGTTGCAAGATCAAATCTCCACCTTTGATTCCATAAATGGGTGAATTAATAAATCAGCATTTTCCCTCCATCTTCCAGCCACTTTAGCACGACAGAACCAGCAGGAAATTGGAGAGAAAGTGACGCCATTGTTGGAGCAAAGAAGAGGGGAAAGCTTGGTGGAAATTCAAGGTAAGGAAGAGAACCACCTAAAGCTATATATGAAATTGATCCTTGCAACTTCCTCTTCCACTTCCATGGTTTAGAATTTTGATTTAGCCTCTCTTTTCTCAATTTCATGACTTAGGGTTCTTGAGAGAAAAGTGAGAAAGAGAGGGATTTAAAGCTAATTAATGGTTGGAAATGCTTCCTCTTGTTAAAAGAAGCATGTTGATGATGATATTGATGTTGTTTGAGATGTTTTGTGATTTTTGTAATTTTGGAAAATCATGAAAATATGGGGAGGTGCTGCCCAATTTTTCATTTGATATGGAAGAGTTAGAAACATGTTTTTCCATGCATAAATGAGGGTTTGGAGACATGAAACAAGTGGTAGAATTGTTAGAAGATGAAAATTTCATGTTGAGGAGTTTTGAGGCATAATTTCGGCCAGACCTGGAGCAGCATGAAGATGAATTGTTTTGATAATTTTGATGATTCCAATGGATCCAAAATGAGTTTTTGTGTAGGGTATAAATGGTCCCAAGTTTATAGAATCATTAGAAAAAGTTAGAGACAAGTTTGAGTCTCTAGGGTTTAAGGAATTCAAGAGAATGGTTAAGGGACTTTTATATTTGTTCTTGCATTGGAAATGGCTAATGTTTAATGGCCATTATATTCTCCATTGTGTAGGCAAGAATTTTGTTCAAGAGGGTGATTTTCAAAGTGACTAAGACAAGTCACAAAATCAAGAACAAGTTGAAGAAAAATAAAGCCTAAAGGTAGCAAAGATTTCTAACTTTACTTAACATGTTGTGAAATTATTCTAATGATGTACATAACTTTATGACATTGTTGAATGTGTTTATAAGTAACATTATGCTATGGTCATATGCATTGAATATGTGCTTGATACACAATTTGACTTTGTTACCTATTTTATGAACTTAAAGCATGGCATGCAAACTTTTCATGTATGTTAGTAAGCTTTGCTATTGGAATTTTCAAAAAATCTCACCCTCCCCCACTAACCATTTCTAGGTGCAAGTTCATCCAAGGGTAAGAAGAAGGTTATGGAAGCATGAAGCTAATTTGATGATGCCTTCTTGGATGATAATGTTGTATGTGTTACTATGATGATTTGATTTTAAGTTGGTATGTTGCTTTGTAAGTAAACCTCTACTAAGTGATGTTTATTAAGAGGTGAAAGCATGCTCTAGATATGGGATAATGCAAGTTTAATTATGAGTAAAGAAAGGAAATGAATTAGCATGCCTAAAGAAAGATATTAGAAAACTTTGAAGCTGTAAAAGTGAAGTAAAGTTGTGTAAGACCCTAACTTTGGGCTAATGGGAAACAGAGCAAATGGACACCAAATGAGATGAAAATTTACCGAAAAATAATTCATATTTCAAGCTTCAAAAAAAGTCAAAGAACACTGGAATTGAAGTTTTGTACAGAAAGTTATTAAGTTCCAAAAGTTTGAAGAAAATCACTGAAAAACCTGGGAAAATAGAAAAATGACCAAGTGAACAGTATATTTTCATGAATTAAACTGTATCATTTGGGCAAGTAAATGACTCAGTGAGTATTTTTATCTTATAAAGGAACTTACAAGCTTCAAATAGAAATTGGAAGCATTCAATTTCGATTTTTCTAGAATTAGTTATGAATTTTCAAAATTGGTCCTAAAACGAGTGAATAGTAACTTTCAAAAACTTGAAAGTTTTCAAATTGAAACTTTTGGACCCTTTGATCATAATGAGGCTTCCTTTTGATTCCAAATCACATTTTAGTAAGGTTAAAGGTTAAGGTAAGGAGTGTCACAGGAACAAACTAGCTGCCGATGTTGAGGGACCAACATCAAGGCAATTATCAACACGAGGATGACGGTTGAAAGATGTCTCGATGTCATCAAAGTACCGTGAACAAAAGTTCAGGACCTCATCCCCTATATAGCATTCCGCTATTGAACCCTCTACCCATGCCTTATTCTTGACATATGACTTCAATTTCCCTAAAAACCTGTAATAAGTTAAAACATTAAGATAAATCAGTAAATTGGTTATATATATATATGTAAATAATGTGTGTGAGTACCTTTCAATGGGATACATCCAATGATATTGAACTGGGCCTCCAAGTTTTGCCTCTTGGACAAGGTGTATGGTGAGGTGCACCATGACGGTTAAAAATGAAGGAGGAAAGATCATTTCCAAATGGCACATTGTGAGAATTATCTGCTGCTGCAGTTGATCTAACTCCTCAGTGATAAGAACCTTTACATACAACTTTCTGAAGAATGAACAAAGCTCCACTAACACCGTTGACACTTTTAGAGGCAATGTGTTTTTAAGTGCCAATGGTAGTAATTGTTGCATAATGACGTGAGAGTCATGACTCTTTAATCCAGATACCTTTCGAGATTGCAAATCGATGCACCTTGAAATGTTGCTTGAATATCCATCAGGAACCTTAATGTTCTTCAACGTTGAGAGAAATATATCCCTATTCATCTTCGTTAAGGTGCATTTTGCTGGTTGAAACTTGTCATTATCGTCTGGCTAAGCATCTTGATGAATTCCCATAGATTGTAAATCCTTCTTAGCTCGTAGATGATCTATGGACTTCCCAGATTCGTTCACCAAAGTGTACAAAACATTATCGCACACATTCTTTTCAATGTACATAAAATTAAGACTGTGACGTAACATATTAGTCTTCCAATAAGGAAGAGTAAAAAATATACTCCTCTTCCGCCATTGTTGAACCAGGTCAACCTCCAAAGTACTATGTGGTCTCCTTTCGTCTCGTTCTAAATTATCATTTTTTTCTAAACTCAAAATTAACATCAGTAAGCTGACTCAAAATATCGGAACCACTTAACATGACAGGTGGTTCTCTTCTTTTATGTGTTCCATCAAAACAATTTCTTTGCAACCTAAATCTATGCTTGCCATCAAGAAATCAGCGATGTCCAATAAAGCACCACTTCCGACTGTGTGGTAGGCGTAATGGCTCCGTGTCAAAGTTACACACGGGACAAGCGAGGCAAGTATGCACGTTCCATCCAGATAAAGTTTCAAGACCCGGAAAGTCACTTATCGTACACATCAAAGCTGCACGCAATTTGAATAGCTCCTTATCATATGCATCGTATGTCTCAACCCCATCATTCCATAATTCAACCAACTCCTTCATTAAGGGTTGCAGGTACACATCAATATCGTTGCCCGGTGCTTTCTTTCCTAGGCTGATCATAGACAAAATGAATGAGTTCTGCTTCATACACATCTAAGGAGGCAAATTATATGGAACTAATACCACAGGCCAAATACTGTAACTTGTGCTTAGGTTCCTGAAAGGATTGATTCCGTCAGTTGCCAGAGCAAGGCGTATGTTTCTTGGATATGCGGCAAAATCTGGAAATTCTTTATCAAACCCCTTCTAAGCCTTGGAATCCCGCGGATGTCTTAACTTACCATCGGGATTCGATTCAACAGCATGCCACCTCATGTGCTCAGCAGTTTTAGTCGAGAAATACAATCTCTAAAGTCACGGCTTCAAAGGAAAGTACCCAAGAATCTTTGCAGGTTTCTTCTTCTTATTCTTCCCCTTCCCGTTTGGCTTGTATCTCGAGGTGTTACACTGCTTGCAAATCTCTCTATCCGCATCTTCTCCCCAATAAAGCATGCAATCATTTGGACACGAATGGATTTTTTCATACTTCAAACCCAATTTAGTGATAATCTTCTTTGAATCATAAAAAGATGCTGGGATCGATACTTCAGGGAATGCATCGAGCAACAATTCTAATATCATCAACATTCCCTTATCAGATATACCACATAGACACTTTCCATATCCAGGATATAGAGCTTTGTCAGCTTCTTCCATGAGCTCAAAGAAAGTACGAGCTTCCGTGTTCCTTATGTACTGAGGTTCCGGACCTTGTACTTCATCTGTGACTACATTGTCATGAACCCCAAAAGCATTATGAAGTGCATCATGGACGGGGTCAACCCAATCCTCTTCCACTCCTATTTGCGAGAATGCAGGAGTACACTCTCTCAAGACATCACCAGTTTCTCCATGATATACCTAGTTTTTGTAACTTTGAAGGAACGACTTAACTATCAAGTGTTCCCTAACAACATCTTTAACATGTCATTTTTTGAAATTACATTTAGAGCAGGGATACGAAATCTTACCATGTATATCAGCAAAATCCAGGAAACTATTTAATCCGGTCAAATATCAAGCGGACGAGCGAGGAAACCTGATCCATAACTTTCCATCACATGAGACTTGAGCGCAATATCACCAAGGATTAGAAAGTGTGATCAGAGACAAAAATTAGAGGAAGAATGGAGAATTTGGCAAGAAATCTGATTCTGGAAAGTTTAAATGTGTGTTTGTTAATGGTCACAAATATAACCGCTGCAAAATACGTGACAAGTGCATGACCGTTGTAATTTGTAGCGGTTCTAAACCGCTGTTAATAAGTTGACCGTTGAAAATTGTAGCAGTTTACTAAACTGCTACAAAAGAATAGGCAAATTTTGAAATTCCAACTTTGCAGCGGTAAGAGATGCAATTTTTTCGAATTTGCAGCGGTTCATAACTGCTACTAATATTATATTAGCAATTATTTAATTCAAAAATTCATAATAATTATTCAAAATTTAAATATTAAAAAAAATTGTTATTTCATTCAAAATATAAATATTAGTAAAATTCAATAATTGATTAAAATTATTCAAAATTTAAATATTAAAAAAATTGTTATTTCATTCAAAATCTAAATATTAGTAAAATTCAATAATTGATTAACTTTAAGTAAATTGATAATTAATAACAATTTAAATAATAATGAATTCATTTATTTAACTTTTAAATAAATTGAAACTTTAAAAAAATCATTTAATTGATTTGTAAAATTATTTCATTTTAATTTGTAAAATTATACTATTAATAAAATTTAAAATCTCAAATAAATAAAGTTCAATAATAAGACAAAATTTTAAATAAACAAACAAAATTTATATCAAAAATAAAAAATAATACAAAAATAACTGTCCGCTTGGGGGTTGGAGATCCTCAGGCTGGGGAGGTGGGGGTACATAGGGTGGGAGGCCATCGCCGGCAGCGGAGGTAGCTCAGGTGGAGCAGAACCAGGGAAGGCAGCCTAGAATGCCATCTATAGCATGACATTCGCAGCCTACCTCCACATCTCCATCTGCTGCTGCTGCACATGTCAAAATTAAAGTTAGCAAACCATTGATTAATTAGAAAAGAATAATTTAAATAATTTAAATTGTTTAAATAATTTAAATTTTATCTTCACTTTCTCCCATATAACATTCTTCAGCCTCTGCTAGATCCTCTTCCAGGTCTCAGCGCTAATGTCGAACTGTAGGAAGTTCCAGCCCTGCTCAGTCATGTAGCGGTTGAAGAGCTGACCGCCCTTCCCCCGCGGCTGCGGGTGATGTTCTCCCACTGCACGACGACCCTCTGCCCACTAGGGAGTTGGTGTACATCCCTCAATGTGAGCTTCCTGTAACGGTCGCCCCTGTCAAATATGAAAATTGTATTCATACAATTATTTCATAAAAGTAATCATTTTTAATAAATAAAATATTTATTTATTGTTAAACAAATTAAATAAATAATTTAAATTAATAAATAATTTATTATTAAACAAATTGATTGAATGAACTCACCTAGTAATGAAAGGTAAAATGACTAAAGAGTGAGTTAAGGGCAAAGATGTAGAAAGTGTCAGATAGCCAAAGTTAGCAAATAGTAAGGCTAACTAAAGGAGATGGCTAATGAATGTGAGGTAGCAAGTAAGATTTACCTCAGAAATTTTATCTTTTAAATGAATGGTTAATTATTAAAGGTTAAGAATCTCTAGTAAAGGAAGAAATTGGCATGATTTTAAACAGCAATTGAATGGTTAAGAAGATAAAGCCAATAGAGATGTGACTAATGAGAAAGTCAGCCATGCCAATAACACTATTAGAAAAATCAGATTTAGCGACGGAATTAGCGATGGAAAAATCAGCTTTAACGACGAAAAAAACAGATTTAGCGACAGAAAAAATCCGTCGCTAAAACGAGGGTCGCTAATTTCCGTCGCTAATTAGAGATGGAATTTTTCGTCTCTAAATCCGTCGCTAATTAGTGAGGAAATTAGCGATAGAAATTTTCCCTCGCTAATTAGCGAAGAAAAATTCCGTCGCTAAATTTGTTATATTCCGTCACTAAATTTGACAATTCCGTCGCTAAATTGGTTATATTCCGTTACAAAATTTGACAATTACATCGCTAAATGGGTTATATTCCGTCCCTAAATTTAACAATTCCGTCGCTAAATAGATTATATTCCGTCGCTAAATGGGTTATATTCTACCATTAAATTTGACAAATCCGTCACAAAATGGATAATTATGTGGATTTAACAATTCCGTTGCTAAATGCCTCAATTGAAGAAAAATATAAGAGTTAAATTACATATTCCGGTAGCCATGAAGAGGCACACGAAAAAGTAAAAGCCTTACACACACAATTAAATTACCAATGATGCTAGTCATGCTGCCATACAAAAATTTGCAGCAATAATGCTCGACAGCTGTTATTTTTTCCCTTTCTATTAACAACAGAGAGAACAAGAAGTACTAGTTTACAATTTTCTCAAGCATCCAACATAAATGTGATTCCAAAATCATTGCCTCCCATTTGAAAGTCAAAAGCAGCACGCATCTCAACACAGTGAAATCATGCTGGCCTCTTCAACTTTTAACTTGTTCAGGCCCCTGCACCACTCAATACATAGAAGATAATCATTAAAAGAAGAAAACCGGAACCCCATGAGGCTATTTTCCCTGTGCCGATAATGAAGTTGAAGGCATCGATGTTGTGTTATTCGCCATTGTTTTGTTGTTTCTGCATAAAAATATTGAAAAGAACCATATATTATAAGTTGTCATAGCCTGAAAATTGATGATAAATTATTTGTCTACAAAAATATTTTGATAAGAACCATATATGTGTATCCGTTATTTTTCTTCAAAACATTTTTAACATGGTCAAATTCAGAATCACAACTACTCCCATTGCTAGCATTCAAGCACATCCTACTACAAACTGGGATTTTTTCTAGTGTTGCAGTTTCCAATTTGACTAGCGTTCTAACAATAAGCATTTTTTGCCACAATCAGATTTACAATGACATGGATATTGCAGGGAATGATTATAGAAGAACCCTGCATCGCAACCACATTGTCAATCAAGTTCATACCATACATGGCATATCAGTGTGTGCACGTTCAAATATCACTTGTGGAGTTAGATATCAATTTGACTAGGCATACCGGTGTGTACATGTGCAAATAGAGAATAAGCCCATACATTTTAATGAATGGTAATGATTCCAAAGCTGATAAGCATATCACAAACACAAACAGAATAAAAAGAAAAGGATTTCAAAAAAAAAGAAAAAATGGCCGAGGGTTATGGTGACATACTTGAATCTTTGTCAACTTATGTCATGATCGTGCTAAATTAAATTAACAACACAGCAAAAGAGAGGATACAAATATTACCGATGCTGACATAGAAGCAGCAACAAAGATATTAACAACCAATTGAGAAAAAAAAATCACTTGAAATTGTTCCACCAATGACTACACCAAAATCAAGTATTTGTTTGGCTATTCAATAAGTTGAAGGGCTCAACTCTTGCACACTTTTGGCTCTTAATTAGTTTTTATTGCAATTTGCTATCGTTCAAGTCAAACAGAGGGTGAAAACAGAGCTACTATGTTCCTCTCTTAGATTCAGTTATATTCTAGTAATCAAGCATGCAAGTTAACTTCGAAATTCGAATTCCAGAGAGCACTCTTACTGGAAGGACTTTAGCCTTGATGTTTCTGGCTAGATAGAGATTATTGTCAAGTCCCAAGTAATTTAAGGATACTAATATTATTAAAAGCCAATCCTACTTAAAAAACCATGGTTGCCTGTAAAAAAAGACTCTGAAATCTTTGTCTGATTCAATAAAATGGGCTTGAAACAGGGTGATGTGTTTACATCTTGTGGGGTTTTGGAATGTCACTGTCAACAATTTATATATTATATATTCAAGTAAGCTGAAAAAGAGGATAAACTTGGAAATTTGGTGAGGGCCTTGATCAATGATTATCTAAATTCCAACAACAACATATGTTTTTAGGGGGAAAACCAGTGTTTGAATCAATTACTTCTGAGGAAGATTCAAATAATGCATAATCCGAAGATACTTTTTTGGGGGAATCTCGGTAAGCATAATAAGGGTATATATCAATCATTAAAGGAGACTGGTTCTCAGCAAGAAATTCCAACATCTGTCAACTTATGTCATGGATATATTTATCTAAAAAATCGATTTCAACTTCAAGAAATGAAATATTAAACAAGCATGTTATACATGAACTTACTGAGAAGTCAATTTCCCATAAAGTATACTTCTCAGGATGATTATTTGACACAAGCAACCACTAAAACTACACATATCACAATCAGTAGAAATGGAGGCTTAATGTCTTAGATAATAGAAGCTCTAGAAATAAAAAGGGATGCATCAAAACTTCAATTCTCATTCATACGGTACATGGAGCCTCAAAATAAAATAGTCAATCACTTTTTTTACACTTAAGGTAATATTAATGAAAATTCTGTTTGAAACTGAATCTTTCTTTAAATTGTTACTTGTCTATCATAAAAACTTTGCTTTTGCTAGCCCTAGGGACAGTTCAATTTTTTCCAGTAAAAGGATAAAAAACGAAACAACCATCACAAACATGAAGTAGTGTATAAAATGTCTTGGCTAATTACATACATGTAGCTTCAAATGGATCATCTGTGCCCCACAAGAAAAGATGCTACGGAGAATAAGTACGAGAATGTTACTTTACTACAATAAATGTATGTACAGTAACAACAATTCCAAACCCTCTTAGGTCATAGGTCATTAGGTAAAAATCTAAGCATTGCATGAAAGTTAGAGATTATATGAATACAAATCAATGGATCCTAAAGAAGGAGCCAGGCATGGTACCTTAAAGTTGGAAACTCAGGTTTTGCAAAAGACTCAGCTATGTCCTGCCGAAAATCAGAAATGCGAAGATTTTGTGGGTGCGATGCCAATGGCTGTGTTTGTGGAGGTGTGAATACAGGGACAGATTGCTCAGATCTCTGAGGGAATACTTCCCCTGCGCGCTGCAAAGACAAATGACATCATAAATAGGATTAACATATTGAACTAGAGAAGATCTCTAAGGGAATATTGCGAAGATCTTGTTTCTGACATGAATATCAGGCTTCAATTGACATCCTAAACATGATTAACATATTGAACTAGCAAGAAAACTGCTATAACTCATAACAGAGGCAAGATCTACTGATATAAGCAGTTTCAAAGATGCAACAACATCAATTAATTGCAACATATACTAATTACAACGATATTACACCTTACAGCTCAGCCCGGCCTTGTTAAACACAATCGAAAAAAAGCACACACTTGGATAAATACATACCTCAGCAAGCTATGAGATAACAGATTGCCTGAAAGGTTACAAAAGTGGTCCAATTTAAAGCAGATATATGTGATTATAAGTAGTAATTGACAAATCTAAAGAATATCATAAGTACCTCCACCTCTCAGACTTTACAAGATGTCTAGACATTATGGAAGCCTGAAGCATAACCCATTATCAAATTAGCTTTTAAATGAATGTACATAGTTAAATAAACATAAACTGAGATCTGCAAGAAATAGATTGCCAAATAGCAAGATTTGACAGTAGAGGAGAAAGAATTGCCTGCTCTTTAATGATACTCTTTGCTTCAACAAGTTGAGCTTCAAGATCAAGTTCCCTCTCAATTGCTTTTGAGGAAACTTATGCTCCTCTCTAAGCATCTTGAAATTTTCTCCTCCAAAACCCACTCCATTAATGGCATTGTAATTTCCAAATGATTGTGAACAACCCTATCTCAGATATCTTCAGAACTCCCAAACTCACCTGCGATAACTAATGCTTCTTCACAGACAACAAGTAATATGAGTTTTTTTAACAAACAATATGGACAAATCAATGAGTTTGAGAGGCATGCAAGGATAATGCACCAGCAAATGTTACTGATTTTTTTTATCACAGACAACATCTTGCCTGAATTATTCACCTATAGATACATCTAGCTGCATGACTGAATTCTTTATTGCGGTTCAAAACTACAAAAAAGGATCTAAAATGAAATAATCGATATAGAGGACACAAAGTAAATCTTACAACCGGGGCCTTTTCAATTATTTTTTGGTGTCTTCTCAGCACACTACAGTCTCTCATACAAATGCAGAACATTCCCATGCTTGTCCCCGAAAATCTATTATATCGAGCATTAAAGAATTTGCTAGAAACCTGGGTCAAAGAAACTAGTATAAGATCTAATATATGACTGAGAACCACAATTACCCTTCACGATTGGAGCTGTTGCTTCAAACGAAGTGGCCGAGCTCTCGCTCGGGTCAGGGCTTGGTGATTTCAGATGGCAACTTTATGCAGTGAGAAAAGGAGGGAAAGTGGCCGACCCACTGAGATGAAGATGAATATGCACGAAGAAACAGCTTCAGCAACCACGGAGACGAGACCTGATGGAGTGGCCGAGTTCTCGGGTGTTAGGGCTTGGTGATTTCGGCTCACGGGGGCTTAGGGCTGGAGATATGGTAAGGTGCCTGTGGTATCTTCGGCCTTGGAGAGTGGAGACTTCATATGGCGGCAATTTTAGACATAGATAATTAGAACTAAAAAAATTGGAGGGAAAGCAGGAGAGAGATTGAAATAAGAGGCAAAATTAGAGAGGAATTTAATATTCATCGCTAAATTCCTCGCTAATTGGAATTTTTAGAGAGAAATATCTAAGTCGTTGCTAATTTTCCTCGCTAATTTGGACATTAGAGAGGAATTTAATTTTCGTCGCTAAATTCCTCGTTAATCGGGCTATTTAGAGAGGAATTTTAAAGTCGTCGCTAATTTGTGATTTTCTAGTAGTGTAAGAGAATATGACCATTAAAATTAAGGGTGGAGATCATATATATTTTTAAAGATATCTCCAATAATAAAGATTAGGTTAGTCTTCAAGGTTAAGAAGCTCAGCAAAAGAGATGTGTTGAGAACATAAAAATTAAAGACAATAACAATCGTTTGGCCTTACCCCCAAGAACGAGCCAAAGGTGCCAGGAATTTTTGGTTTCCCGGTTAAAAAGTAGTCTAGCAAGGGCTAGTATACCAGAGAAATTTATGAGGGAAAACGGAATGGAAGATAAGAGCCAAGAGTTTAAAGTCATTTAACTCGAAGGATTAAATTTCGAGGGTGAAATTTATTTTAAGGGGGAAGGAAATGTAATATCCCAAATTGCGTAAAAAGGATAAATGCCAAACAGATAAATTACGAAAGGATTTAAGACCCAGATATAAGGAAAAATATAAAGGAAAATGCCTAGAGGAAAGAAAGATCATAATTGACTAAGTCCCTAGTCTTGAGAATTCTAAGTAAAAATGACTAAAGGACAAAATGGTCATTTGGCACAAATGACAAGGGTAAAATGGTCATTTTGATTAAAAAGACCTAGGGCACAAAATGTCATCAAATAATAAGGACATTTTGGTAATTTGGTCAAAAGTCAACAAAAAGTCAAAGTTGATCGAAAAGTCAAAGTTGACCAAAATATCAAAGTCAACTAAGGGTAAAGTTAGAAGTAAGAAAAAGTAGAAAAAGTGATGGCATTTTGGTAATTAAGAGAGAAGTAAGAAAGGTAGTGGTATTTTTGTAAATATGTGGAAATTTAAAAAGAGAAAGGAATGCAATGGCATTTCCGTAATTAATGATTTTTAGAGGAATAAAAGACTGAGAAAAAATTATTTGACGTAGCGGGAGTCCTCAAACGCCGGAGACCCAAACTTAGAAAAGTTTAGTTGGGTTCTAAAGTATTTAATAAAATTATTACCCAGTATTCGGTGGGGGCAGTTTCAAAGTATGGAGAACAACAGTGCCCGAAAGGCCTGAAAAAGTATTTTCTTAGAAAATTAATTACAAAAAATCTGGGAAGAATTTTAAGGAACAGAAAAGGACTGGAGTATCATGGAAAATATAGAAATTTTCCATGCCCTTAAGTCAAATTGGCCGCCGGAAGCCTATTTTACGGTGTTGCACGCAAATCGAGGAATCCTGATAAGTTATGAGGAAAACCCGGGGATGCTTTGGGCTAAGGCATGATGCCACCTAGGCAAGGAAGACCAGGGAAGGGTGCCACATGAGAGAGAAAGTCTCCGGAAAAGTAAAAAGATAGTTACTCGAATAAAGGCTACTTTACAGAAATGCGTGCCACCGGATCAAGTAACTGGACATGCAGAGGCCCAGTCAGCCCAACCAGATGCCTAGGGGAAGCCAAAAGTCACTTTTTCAGCAAGCAATGAGACTAGGACAAGTGGAACAATCTCCATCAAGCATTCTCAAACTTGGTCTCCAAGAATCAATCTTATCCACACATTCATTTTACATGAATTTTAAAAACATAATTTCTCCTCTCCTCTCTCATTTTGGCCATCCACTCTCCCTCTCTCTTCATGGTATGAAATTTCTCTCTTCCAAGAGCTCCATTCTTACGCCATTCTCAAGCTCCAAGGAGGAAGAAGAAAGCTCTCAAGATAGGTAAGCTCACAACTACCCAAAGAAACATCTCTTCTTGAGTCTTGCAACCTCTTTCCCCTTTCTAATGGTCTCACTTTTTGAAGATGAGAGTATAGGGTTTCAAAAGGTGAAAATGGAAAATGAAAGGTTTTAAGAGGTTTTAAAGGTTGCAAGCTTCTCTTTAAGTTGTCAAGAGTAGTTTAATGAAAGTTGTTGCTTTTGTTGTTGTTGGGTGTTGTTGTTAGGATTTTGGAAACCCTAAGTATATGGGAAGGTGCTGTCCATTTGAGGTCTTGAGGTGGAAATGAGTGTTTGATTTGTATGAAGCTTGAATCATGATTTGGAAGAAGGAAAATGCAAGAATATATGAGAAGAGTTGAAAAATCCAAACACTCCCTTTTGTTCTTTTTTTTTTCGAAAATCTGCAAAAATTAGAGGGAGTAGGATTTTGATGATTCTAATGCTTCAAATGGCTCTAAAATGATGTTTTGTGTAGGGTAAAGATAAGGAATGGATTTTAGAAGCTTAAAGAACCATAAAACCAAGTATTGGAACTTGTAGGGTTCATGAAAGGTTAAAGGGGAGTCTATTGTGTTTTTGCAAGCTTTGTTGCATCTTGATGGTTGTTTGTTTATATGAATATTATGCCATGATCTTTAGGAATTTGAGACCCTCAAGAGCACACTTGGAAGTGATCCAAGAGAACTTTGGAGTTTAAGTAAAAAGGGAAAGCTAGGCAAAGGTAGCAAGACTACTAATCTTCTCTTATATTTATGAAAATGAGTTGTGAATGTTTCATGAGTTTTTATGATGATTAAAGTGGATGATTTGTGTATGAAATGTGACTTTTGTGCTATGGCCATATGCATATTAAAGTGTTGTTTGATATGTCACATGTTTATATGATCATACACTTGCTTTAAAGTTATGTATGCACATTTACAATATTTTGATTATGTAGTTTTGCTATTGGAATTTTCATAAATCTCATTATTCCCCAACTAACCATGTAGGTGGAAGCTCAAGCAAGGGTAAGGAAATGGTTATTGATGAATAAAGATGATGTCCTTGCTTGTGTAAATTTTTGTGAAATGATAGAAGATGTGTATATGCTTAAAGTTTAAGTTAAGCAATTGTTGGTATGTAAATGTAAACTTTTGCATGGATGATGGTAAAAGTATGTGGATGCATGCATAATACCATTTAAAGAAAATAGACAAGATAAGCATGCAATAAAAGGGATCCACAAGTCAAAAGAGGTTTCCTAAGATTTTATAAGAAAAATCAAGCTTTCAAGTCAAGATGGGTTCCAAAGGCCCTGAAAATGGATCTGTTTCACGTGGCAATGAAAAATAGCAAACGAGCTCTGAATAAGCTGAACCTTTTCAGTTAAAAACTAAACATCCTAAGATTTAAAATGATATAAATTTTTTGAAATTTGGATTTGTATATTAAGAGTTATGATTTTTCAAAGTTAAGGGAAAAATCTGGAAAAACTGGAAGTGACCATTGGAATAGTGCACTTTTTCGGAATAAACTGATTCAAATGGGTAAGAATTGGAACCAGTGAGTATTTTTCCCTATATATCACTTAATAAGCTAAATTTAGGAATTAGAACCACTCAGTGAGAATTAATTATGATTTTTCAAAGTTGGGCCAGAAATCTGGAAAATGGGCCAATGAATAGTAACATACTTTTTAAGTAACTAAAAGGCCAATTTGAGTCATCCAAAACTCAATAGTGGTTCTAGAGTGATCTAATATGAGGAAATAGGGGGAAAATAGGATGTGTTACATTAGGCGTGATTTGGAGTTATTCATAATAGTTTGTCCTTCAGGGACATTAATTGTGATAAGAGCATTGGTAGCTGGGATATGTGATTTTGTTACTCTTTTTGGATCAGTAAATGCTTCTCACATTTGACTAGCTAAATTCTGTAAATGAATTATCCTTTGAACTTCTAGTTCACATTTTTTTGCTCAAGGATCAAAATGAGCCACCAATAATTCATTCCAGCTTATCTCTTAACCCAAATGCTTATTTTCTCCCCCTGATGCTGATGAAAGTAATTCATCAAATGACACTCGGGAAACCGACCCATAAAATTCATAACCATAATAGATTCATTGGGTTTTACATGCACATATATTACACATCCAAAAGTAGGAAATATTAGGTTCTGATAAAAAACCTTTGCAAGGGGGAAAGCTTTCGATAATTTATTGGCCTCATGCGAATTAACAGTGCTGGATACAAAATGACTAGTTCTTAAGCATAATTGGGAGATTATATCTCATGTAAAAAAGGTTGTAACCATTTAATCAATTATTCTACTAGTCCATTCTGTATATGAACATGAATTACAAGATGTTCAATATAAAGTCCAATGGACGTGTGATCCTCATTAAGGCTAGTGAAGTAAATTCATTAGCACTATCAAGATAGCATTGTGTAATCGGATAATCAGGATAATATACTCTTAACCATATTCGTTAAGCAAAGAATCTTGCAAACTATACGTTGCAAGAAGATAATAAACAAACATGAGACCATTTAATTGATACATCAATTAAAATCATATGGTAACTAAATAGTTCACCATGTGGGTTTATCGTTCAATAAATATATTCCCGTATCTGTTTTGAGAATGCGAGAGGTTTACATTGTATTTAATTTTATGATGGCCTAATAATATATTTCCCCTCGGAACATGAGCATATGAGAAATAATGGTATCTATTGACACTTCAGGGTATATCCACATTTATTTTCAATCATTTCCCGCATTGTAATTGAACTGGGATGGTTTAACTGGTCATTGCCAACATTAAATTCATTGATAAACTTCTAGTTTATCTTATTAAACTGCTGGCTTTTATTAATTAATAAACTTCTAGTTTACATTATCAAATTTCTTGTTTGCATTATTAATTGTAAACTTCCGATTTACAACAATACATGTTTCCTAAGGAAACAATATATTAGCTCTTCCAGAACCTTCAATAAGATTTATACTTATGGATATAATATGAACATTGACTTCTCGCATTATCAAAGAAAACATTTGTATCAATATTCTTCATTTAAAGGAATATATATATATATAACAGAATTAAAATTTTCATCCAATATGAATCATGCTTGTATTAAAACATAACAAATATATATGATAGAATTAAAATCTTTATCAACATGAATCACATATTTTCATATTCTCGTATTGGTTCTTCAAGAATTATCTACTTATTATTTTCAATATTTAAAATAATTGTGAGACTAAATGTAACATACCTTATCAACATTGTGCTTCAATGT
>JANTPZ010139773.1:0-24010 GCA_025593235.1 Vachellia pachyceras | reverse complement strand
CCCAGAAAGGTGAATTCCTTGATGAAATTAGCCTTCAGCATCCTAATATTGCGACGGGG
The DNA here is from genome assembly GCA_025593235.1 of Vachellia pachyceras. Lineage (NCBI taxonomy): Eukaryota > Viridiplantae > Streptophyta > Magnoliopsida > Fabales > Fabaceae > Vachellia > Vachellia pachyceras. Next base: position 23,951 of record JANTPZ010139773.1, on the reverse strand, counting down.
AGCTGCAGGCTTGGAGGGCTCCTGAAGAACGAGGATGTTAGAAAGGCGATCAAATGTGATGACCTGAGCTTGGAATTCATCGCCAAAAGTGGTCTTGATCGATAGCAAGCACCCCACGCCCAAGTCCTCAGGGTTGCTGCCATCCATCGTAATTGCCCTACGCAGGGGCCGGAATCTGGGAATCTGCATCTGCGGTGTGGCTTTATTCCCTGATACATCAATCCATGGGGCCGCTCCATTCGGTTTCGTGGGCTACACCACAATTCGGGTTTAGGTATTGGGCTCTAACCAAAAGTTTTGGGCTCTTTTTGAAATGAAACATATGAGCCCCAAAAAACACTGTTTTTGCTGTAAGAATTCAATCCACATTATCCTCTAGTCCCCCTAGAGTCCTTTTCATAAAATTCAATTTGGGGTTATCTGACTGTTAAATATATTTGTATCAGTTCATTCTTAATTAATTATGTTCTCTTCCACTATTTTTTCCCTATATATTCTCTTTAACATTTTTTAATGAAGGAAGCAGGATGATATAAGTCCAAAACCGGATCCCACCAGTCCACCAGTGATCGGCCATTTGTCCGATCCAATTGATGGTGAGGACCGTCAGGATTTTGACCTAGATAACCCGATGTAAACCAACCCTGCCAATTCACTGAGGGTTTGTTTGCCATCATTTCCTGAAACTTAGGTTTTGTCCGAGTATAAAAAATTTTTTGAAAAGCTATTTGGTTACAAAACCTCAGTTTGAAACCTAGGTTTTCTCTTTCCTACTTTTTCCTCTTTCCACTTTCCTACTTTTTTTCCTTCTTTCTCTTTCATGCTTTTTTCTTTCTTTTTTTTCATCTTTCCTACTTTTTTCTTTCTTATCTTTCCTACCCACTTTTTTATCTTGAAATCCGTAAAAGCTAATAACTTTCCAGACATAAATCGCTTTTCAAAATCTAAATTTTACTTCGAAATATGTAAAAACTATTTTTAAAATAGCTTCCAAACAAAGCCATGGGAAGCATGGGTTACCCGAACCTGGGTCAGTTTTTTGCATGCCAGAAAACGCATAAATTTTCGAAAGAAGCAGATGGTTTGAGGAGGAGGAAGATGGGAATTGAAGAGAAAGAAAATAGGGTAGGAAAGATGCAACTCAGTGAAAAAAACTCTTCAAAGATAAAGTGAAAAGGCTTTTTAAAATAGAAAGCATAGGGAGTGAAAAAGCAAGGATGGATGATTTCAGTTCAAGAGACTGATGCTTTTGTGCCTGTTTGGGAAGCCATTTTTCCAAACGGTGCACGTAAGCTGAGACAAAACCATCTCGAAATCTGTAAAAACCATCTCGAAATTCATAAAAACCATCTTGAAATCCGTAAAACCATCTCGAAATTCTTAAAATGCCTCAAAATCTGCAAAATCCATTTTCTCAACAGAATTCCCAAACAAATACTTTGTTTGAAAGCTTTCAAGCTTTTGCTACTGGCAAATGAAGAGAGCACCGAGGCTGAGAGAGTCAAATTGCAGAGAAGAAAGAGAGGTGGAATTTCTCACCTTTCATCCTTTTCTAGCTGGTACTGTAGATTCAAATTTATCTGACATACCTCGAGTCAGTGGACGTCACTGTGGCTGAGCTAGATGCTATTTCCTTGTATTTAGATCTGCGTGAGAATTCATTAGCACATTGATTTCACCCAAATCCAAATAAATATGTAAAAAAAATTTATTTCAACTTAATAGAAATCACTTTAAATAAAGTTATCAAATAGTGATGGTCATATCCAATAATATCACATCCATAAGATACGAACAATATGATATGGTTGCCACAGCCGTGTAATATGTAAATTACAATAATATAAAATAAATTACTAACAAGCACCGGTCATAACAAAAATAATTTTGATAACTTCATGGTGATTTTTTTTTTTGCCGAGAACTTCATGGTGATTAATGTTTAATTGAATTTGATAATGTCTGAATTTGATCATTTTGATAACATATGGCCTTAAATTGATCTGATCATGTAAAAAAGTTTCGTGAAACCCATTTTTAATTGAATTTGATGATGTTTGAATTTAATGCCACAGAAATAACCATATACAAAATAAAATGAATAATGTATTTATTTAGAAAGCACGTTGAAATCATATTACATTTAAATTAAAATAAAACTTCTCTCACATACTTATATTGTTTTATATAAAATCAGTCTTTCATCGTATTTTTAAAGTACCGTGATAGAAGAAAATAATTAGTGTAGGAAAAAGGTAAAAATCGGGCTTATATTTAATTAAAAAATAAAGCTCGTAACATGCACACGCATTAATAACTTCACATGAAGTGTATGTCTTTGGTGCCATTCGTCCCATCTTTTCTTCTTCCTTTTAGGTGGCACGTCTCAATAAAGTGGTTCTACGTATTAATGAATTATGCATCCCTTAACTCTCTTTCCATTAATTAGCCTTCATATTTTTTATTAAAAAAATTAAAACGACACAAATAAAAAAAAGGAGAAAACTTATGTCCAGTACTGGACACATTTAATATCCAGTTACCCAATAACAAATTGACACCTGGCATTTTAACACATCAGCGAGGACGTCTCTTCGTCTTCGTCTTCGTCTCCGTTACTTGCACCTTTCATCCCCATCCTCTAAACCAGCGGCCTCCACCATTCCAGACACCGCTATAGCCTCTGCTTTCTCTCTCTCACGTTCGCCATTGCTGAAAGAGAACCTCACGCCGACGCCTCTGCTCTCTCTCCTCGACCACACCATCCCCAGACGCACACGCGCGACGCCATCGGGACCTGGAGACACGCAGAGAACATAAGCACAGCCTCGATCCTCTGCTTTCTTCCACCATTCGCTCGCCCTCACGCACACGCCGCCGCTCACCTCTATTCTCTCGGCCACAACAAAACCATGCCTGGAGAAAGAGACGCACGAGACAGACAAGAAAAAAAAATAAAAGGGGGAAAAGAAAAGAATATATATATATAGCATGGAGGTCGTCGTCTCCTTTGGTTCTCCGATGGATCTCACACAAATCCTCTTCCCTCACATTTTTTCCATCTGATGTGCAGAAAGTAGGGAACGGAAACAGAAGGGGGCAGACGTGCTCGCTGATGTGTTAAAATGCCAGGTGTCAATTTGTTATTGGGTAACTGGACAATGAATGTGTCCAGTAGTGGACATAAGTTTTCTCCTACTCATAATAACATAAAATTAGATTGATATGGATAATTTCAATTGGTTGAGTCAACTCCTATTGAATAAGCTAGTTCACTCCTATTGACTGTAATCTAAAACTTGACTAAAGTAAACAGAACCAAAAAAAAAATTGAGTACAAGTGCTTTAGGTTTTTAAGATTAAAAACATTAACATAAAAAATAAATTAATAAAGCAGGTGAGAAAACAAAATTAAAAGGAGCCCCACTAATTCATGGCTACAAAGTGGTCCAATCGGTAACGGACTCAGGACCCTGTTTCAGGGGGTGTAAACTATTTTCTGAGTAGATAAATGAGGCTTATTTTTAATATCTTTTGAGAAGAATTTGAGTAAAAATTCAGTGGGTTCAAAATTAGCAAATGAGTGGGTGCAAAATAAATATTATTACTGATGAAAAACTTTACATCCATGTGATCAAAACCAATTTCATCAAAGTTTTTGGAGAATTAATTAAATTAATTAAATTCTAATATGACTTTACATCCATGTGGTAGCTATAATTATTGGAGTAGCAAAGTACCTTTATTATGGGTCATCATCCCCCAAATCAGACTAGTTGGTTATTCAGATATCTAGTAATTGATTTAAAAAAAAAGTCTCATACCATTTGATTCATTAAAAAAAATATATAGAAAGTAGAATCCTCTCAAAACATTTGGACAGTTAAGTTAATAAGGACAAAAAAATGACTGAAAAAACGGGATGAGTTGCATAAATAGTATAAAGTTGAAGATGCAAGAGGCAAAAAATAAATAAATAAATAAATAAATAAATAAATAAGGGGATTAAGAGCTTGAAATGAAGTAGCGAGGGGAAGTCACATTATGTTATGGTGAAGGAAGCTAATAATAGAGTGAGCCACCAAGGCTTTCTGCTATTAAGAGTGAGACAATCTGTTAACCCTTCATCCCCACTCTAATTTTGTTAAATTCCTTCTAAATTGGATTGCCATCTCTCTCCTATTCACATTCACTCCCTAAACCTTGTTTGGCACTCAACATATATATAATTTTAAAAAATTTTATGCATTTGATCAACCAATTAAATTGCTTTAAAATGATGCTTTATTATGTTATTTTCCTTCAATTTGATACATCTTGAATTACTTTGAGCCCAATTTTAGCCTGACTCATTTTTATTTGTTCAATTGGATTTGATTTACACCGTTTTGAATTTTACCTTTCATTCAAAATCATCATTAGTATCTTTTCACTTGATAGCTGAAAGATTATTTATATTTATAACTTTCTTAAAAAATATCAAAATTTTATTTAAGAAATAGAGAATAATCTGAACTTTTTGGATATGATCTCAACAATTTAAATGATGAAAATAATAAGCATCATATCTATGTCCTGACCCCCTAAAAGATAAAATACCAAATCCAGGAAAAACTTCTAAGAAAAATAAAAGAGAGGAAAATAATAAACCAAACAAGGAATAAAGTCTTAGATGAGATTTTCTAAAAATTGGAAGCAACAAGTTAGCTAAATTTAAGGACATAAGAAAAGGAATGAGAGGAGTGATTCACAGTAACTGTTTGCAATTGGGTGGTATTTGACTCATGAATTGAATAGTTAATACACACAAAACACACACACAACCCATCTTTATATATATAAATAACCAACACACACAACCCATCTTTATATATATAAATAACCATAACCAACCTCCCCACTATGCCTCCCCTGCTTCTCCTTCTTCAACTCCTAGCCCTTCTTCCTCCCATCTTTCCCTCCCTTTCTCTGTCTCTGTCTTCCTCTGTTTTTCTCTGCTCTGTCTCAATCAGCCATGGAAGCACCAGAAGAAGTCATCATCTCTGTCGGGGATAATACAGACCAAACCCAGATCGTCAAAGGCAAAAGAACTAAAAGGGTGAGGCCACAATCTCCATTGCCCCTCTCCACCGCCGCAACCGATGAAGATCATCAATTTCTAGGTGAAGATAATAATAATCATGATGATACCAAGAACTCTGCCCCCGCCTCCACAAGAACTTCTTCTCCTGAATTTGAAGAAAATAACAGCAGCAGCACAGAGGAAGAGGAGGACATGGCCAATTGCTTGATCCTTCTTGCTCAAGGCCAATCTCGGGATTCTCCGAAACCTGCCGAGGAAGACGGTAACATGATGTTGATGATGATGAAGCCTAACAACAACAACAACAATTGTAATCTTAACAGCAGTAGGAAATTCATTCAAGCATCCACCACCATGGGAGCTAACAAAGCAGGTTTTTATGTCTATGAATGCAAGACTTGCAATAAAACCTTCCCTTCTTTCCAAGCACTAGGAGGCCACAGAGCAAGCCACAAGAAGCCTAAGACCTCACCTCCAATGGCCGCCATTCTTGACAAAGAAATGAAGAAAGAGCAAGACTTTATTCTACGCAAGAATAATATTAATCACAGCACACTTTCTTTCCAGTTTCTGAGTAGTGGGAGCAATCTTAACAATAAGAATAAGGTTCATGAGTGTTCTATCTGTGGGGCTGAGTTTGCTTCAGGCCAGGCTTTAGGTGGCCATATGAGAAGGCACAGGGCACCCAATGGGACAACGCCGACGAACAAGGCGACGTTATTGGCGCTTAACAACAATCCAGTGGGATTGGAAGCAGATCAATATCACAATGAAGATCATCATCATCAACCGAGAAAGAAAAGGAGCGTTTTGTCATTGGATTTAGATCTTAATCTTCCTGCCCCAGAAGATGATCATCAGAGCGATTCATCATCTTTTGCCTTTGATCCCAAGAAGCAGAAGCAACAGCAACAGCAACAAGCAAGTCTGGTTTTTTCTTCTCCACCTGCTTTGGTGGATTGTCATTACTGATTAAAAAAAGGCTTCATCTTTTTATTTATTTTTTGTTGGGCACTTCTCCTTTCCTTGAGATGTTAGAATCCAGATTCGATTCTACATGATCAGGAAGCAGGATTTGGTACAAGTTTGGATACACACACTATGTTCCTTTGTGATTCTTTCTATACAAAGTCTTAAAATTTACAAGCCAAGATTCTTTCTTTTTACTACAACAGTCAGTCAAAGGTGTTATCTTTCTCTTCCATGACTCATTCCCATTATAATCTAAGTCGATAATCTGTGTGTATACACATATATGATTCTTTCTATGTCCGAGTGTCAAAATGAACTGTATCCTCTAGGTTTGTCAGAAACTAAATCTTGTATCAGATGGCAGATGTTATTATCCCATCCTACAGTGAGCTAATCTACCAGATTCTTCTAAAGTATGTGAATGATCACTAATCATCTTTATACAAGTGAGTTTCTCTTTTATCAAAAACACAGACACTAATAGCACGAAGTTACGTTGAGGAGGAGTTTTCACTTTTCATGCCATTAAACTGCAGGATGTCTTTTGCCTCTCTATCTACAAGTGAGTTGAAGTTATTTAGTGGGTAGACACATTTGTTAGGTCTCTCTGAAAAGTGTAAAACAACACATGGAAAGTGCATGATGGGTATCTTTTTTAATTTCCATGGAGGGATCTGTGTTTCCTTTTCAGTGCCAGAGAATGTGATGTATTATTACTGCAGAGAGAGTGTGTGTGTTGGCTCTTGGCTGGCTATTATATATGCCAAAAGTCATTGTTGAAGCTTCATTGTTTCCTCCACTAGAAAACCCCCCCCCTCTCTCTATAGTGTGATTGACACATGAATCTTATTGTTTTTGTTCTTTTTGAACATTATAAAGACATTTTGGCCCCAAAAAAACATTATAAAGACGTTAAATAAATAAGGTGGCCTTTAATTTTGAGAGGCTTTAGTGTTTGTCCTTGCATGTTGTGCCTGTGCGTTACTTAATTCCTCAGTCATCACAACTAAGCTCCCCACACACACACAGATCCATTTAATATTTTTTTTAAGTGAAGACAGCAATTTTTCTGCTGAATTAAACGAGAAATTAAATTACGTTTAATTTTGACATTTACGCCATTGATTTCATCAACTTTGAGCTGCGAGCATGGGTAGGTTTGCAATATCTATGTTGGTGAATGTGTGTGTCACATCTTATATATATATATATATGTTCTTCAATAATAATTCGTTTTTACTTTATTATTTATTTCTTCGACCTCATTTGAATTTCAAAAATTTTGGATCATTTCTGTGCTAGTGGTTTTTGAAGCTAGTTTTGTTAGGTGTTCAAAGAATTTCACTAAATTCAAAATTCTCATTTTAAGTACTCATCTAGTTCTAGTTACAGAAGTTAGTTAAAAAGTTAATTTTGATGCTAAATATAGTAAATCTATCTATTTTATCTCTAATATTTACCGCTTTCCCAAAAAACTATTTTATTTAATTTATAAACTGATATATAACATAATATTATATAAAAGTATTATAAGAATATCAGATCGTATTTGTTATCATTACCTAATGCTTATCTAACTTTCTTAATCTATCTATATTACGCATGTGTGTATAAATTAAACCGATAGGATCATATTTCATACCATGAAGGAAAAAATGTATTTAGTATTATTGTCACAATCATAGATATTCTGAATTAAAATGTTGTGTAGATTATAAATCTTCATTTAAATCAGGGAACCTAAATAAACTGCTTTATATTATATATCCTAAAATAATTATATGTACCATTGGATTAAAAAAATTATAAATATATTAATTTATTTAAATTTCTTAATATCTCTAAAAAAGTAAATTTAACTTATATTAAGGATCTGATTTAGTATTTTAGAGAGATCAAATCATACTTGTTATAATTGAGTAAGCTATCTAGCTTTATCAATCTACTCAAATTAATTAAGTAGTTCATATAATAAGGATCAAATCAAATTAATTAAGTAGATCAAATCATACTTGTTATAATTAAGTATTATTTAATTTTTCTTTAAAAAATAATGTGATCGAAATATTTTTCAAAAACTACCGACACATTTGTTTAAATTGATATATAGTGAAAATTGTGTAAATTGTGATTGGTATGAATAAAATATGATTTGTGAATTAGTGTTCTGAGTTTGTGTCACAGAAGATAGTGAAGTTCAGCCACAATGATTTTGAGCATAATTAAAATCTTGGATGTTTTGTGATTTAGATGTGTATTATTACTAGAAAATGACACAAGTGCAATTATCATTCCACTACAATGACTAATATCATATTTAAAATTAAAGGTAACAAACTGATCAAAAAATAAAATTAAGGAAAAAAAACTGTAAATAAATAATTGATTATGTAAAAAAATGTCTAGGAATATTCATGGGAATGAATCAAAAGATTTCATTTTGGTGTGTGGGAATTAATACTCCAAAAAGGGATAATTAAACTGCCAATACAATATTATGACTAAAGTATACTTTTAGTCATTTATATTTACGTCAGGTTTCACTTTAGTCCTTTAAGTTTGAAAAGTGCACTTTTAGTCCCTCAAACTTAACTCCGTTAGTCTCTCCTAACGGAAATTGCTGACTCATCAAACTTAACGCTGTTATTTTAAATACTTTTTTTATTTTACACAATTTAAAATATCAAATTTATTATATTATTAAATTATAATTAAAATGTGAGTATGCTTTGTCAACGTTTTATTGCACAATTATCGATTAAATTTGATGAGTCAGCATTTTCCGTTAAGAGAAACTAACGGCGTTAAGTTTAAAGGACTGAAAGTGCACTTTTTAAACTTAAAGGACTAAAATGAAACGTGACGCAAACATAAAAGACTAAAAGTATACTTTAACCTAATATTATTAGTAGTATCTTATTACAAGAATGGGAAAATCGCATATAAGCCCATAAAATTTCACGCTTGGCCCCCTCACCTATGAGAAATTTCACACATACGTTCCCCTTGCACAAATTCTGGGTGCTCTTATATAAATTTTTTTTAAAAAAAATTAAACATATGCATCACAATGAATTATCTCTCACATTCACATTAATTATAAAATAAATTTTATAAAAAAATTTATATATTATTCAATTTTGTAACTTTTTCATAAACTAATTCTTTATGAAGCCATATATTTTAAATTTATTAATAAAATAACACTATACAGTAACACAAAAAATAACCTTTTTTAACGGTTTATATCAAACATTTATCAAGAATGGTCACTGCCATTATAAAAGAAGCAATTGATTTTTTTTTTGGGATAAAAAGAAGAACGATTTTCTTCACCAAAAAAAAAAGAAGAACGATTTTAACATATAATACTCAAGTATAACTTTTAATATAAATATTGCTTATATTGAGGTAGTTTTTTAATTTTATTATTCAATTTATTTATTCATTTATATTTTTTTTAGGGAAAACTAATATGGCAATAGTTATAGTTTTACTCAATTTTGAGTCAGGTCGTTGTAATTTTGATTATTTTCATTGGATCCTCCTACTTCACACCATCTAAGTCATTATGCTGCGTTTGGTATGCTGGAAGTGGAGCCGTGGAACTGGAATTGGGGTTGGAACTGTAAAATTGGGTTGTTTGGTTGGTGAGAACCCACTTCCATGGAACTGAAAATGGGTTCCATGGAAGTGATCTCACTTCCCACCTATACCCCATGGAACTGGCCTCACTTCCATGAAAGTGAAATTATAGGACCATTATACCCCATAATCTGAGAGCGTCGAAGAACAGAGAGTGTCGAAGGAAATTGCCAGTGACGCGATGACCCCCACCACCCCTGGCGACGACCCCCAACGTCTGTAACCCCCACCCCAGCGATGACCGCGACCACCACCCCTGGCGACGATCTCCGGCCACGAACTGGCAACGAGCGTGAGGGCGAAGAGCTGGCGCGATCTCCGGCCACGAGCTGGCGTGATCTCCTGCCACGGACTGCCGACGAGCACGGAGGGCGACGAGCTGGCGCGATCTCCGGCCACAAACTCGGCAACGCATTCTTCGAACTCGGCAAAACTTTCTTCCCTTACGTTGCTGCAATTTCCTGTGCAGACCCAGCTTCTTCGAACTCGGCACTCCCTCGTGCTCGTCGGCAGCTTCTTCGAACCCAGCTTCTTCGAACTCGTCGATGGTTGCTGCAGTTGAGCTTCTTCGAACTCGTCGATGGTTGCTTCAATGGTTCAATGGTCGCCTGGTCAGAGATGCCGTCGTGGGGGAGGGGAAACTTTTTTTGTTTTGGGGGCATATTAGTATTTTCACATTATAAATATAAATATTAAATTAAAATAATATTCCACTACTTCTAGCATACCAAACTTTTAATTTCAATTCCATCTCCAATTCCACTTCCACTTCCACTTCCAGTTCCAGTTCCAATTCCATCAAAACCAATTCCACGTACCAAACGGGGCAAGTCTTTCAGTCAATGAATCCTTCAAATACCGTTAGTTTATACTGTTAAGGAATGACATGGCACTAAATAGGTTCCAAGTAAGCATGAAAATGGACAGATATTGTGATTGTTTGGGAACATCGTTTTCCAAACGGTGCACACATTCCAATATAAAATCATCTCGAAATCTGTTAAAATTATATTGAAATTCATTAAAACCATCTTGAAATCCGCAAAATACATCGAAATCTGTAAACTCATTTCTTCCAATGGACTTCTCAAATACACACATTGCCACATACATTAAGCCAAACTTATCCGTGAGACTGCGACTGAACTTTTTTACATACTCTCAAAGTACCACGTCATTCATAGTCTGTCAAATAAAAAAGTTCAAAGTGTTCCTTATTGTAGATTTCATATCTCATAAATTTCTCCTAATTATTTCTCTTTTTCTATAATAATTACTTGGAACATTTTATGGATGATGTGACACTCAGGGTGTATGTAAGTATTTCTCTAAACTTTATATCTTATTTACTGCCACATCATTGCCCTTTTTTTACCTAAACGCCACGTCGTCCCCTAAAACCGTAAAACTAACGGCATCTAAAGAATTCATTAACAGATGCATTAATGCCTTGGATGGTGTGAGGTAAGACCGTGAGAGGATCTAATAAAAAGAAAAAAAAATATAAGGATTTAATTTAAATTGAGTAAAACTATGGGGATTGTCAAATTAGTTCTCCCTATTTTTTAAAAATATAATGAAGCACAGATAATTATAGGAAAAGAGGAAGTTTGCAGAAAATCTCTTCTCAACAGTGGAAAATTGAGCTCAAACTTTTTTATCAACAGGCTATTTTTTTTAATCATATCATCCACAAATCACAGTATCGCACTCATAAATAAAAGGCAACAAAATAACATTCTGATGTTAAAAAAAACATTCTAATGTTCTGAAACAGGATTTAGAATTTAGACCCTGTGCAAATCAGCTTCTTGGGGTTACAGCAACCCTTTTTGGTGACCAACATGGTAAAGAAAAAGCAAAAAAAAAAAAAAAAAGCACGAATTAAAAGGAAAAATAATCAATCGAAAACGCATCTGAATCTGCACTCTTGTTCTTTGCAGCAAAGGGCTCAACCTCACAAGGGCTTAAGTTGCTGGTTACCAATATAGATGAAGCAGGGCAGTGATCATGGCCAAAAGAACCCTATTTAATTAATACACCAAACATAACAAACATGTCAGTTAGATTGCAAGGCACTGTATGTGATATATATATATATATATATATATATATATATATATATAACTGCTGCTTAAATTGAAATATCTAAGCTATGTGAATACCATGTTATGTGTGAGGGACTACGTGTCCTAGAATTAGAGGTTGATGGTGCTGGTGGACCTGAGGGAGAAGGGCTTGGCGCTGCAGGCTGATACTTTCCTGTAATATTTGTTCATAATCATCAACATCTCAATATAACAAAGGATTTCTAAACTTTAACTTAGCATAACTCAGTATCTACGGTTTTACCTATTTGAATCTTTCATCCCTAAGTTTCATAAAATATATCATTTTATTTTATAAAATATAGGAACTAATATTTTAAATGGTTGAATTATATGGACTGAGTAACAAAGTTGAACTACTAAGCTAAAATTTAAAGATTGAGTAAAAAATATAATAACAAAAGGGAGGAAATTGGTGAAAAGTTATTGTTTGAAAATTTTATTAGTTAGAATTTGGAAAGGATTAAATTGGAATACCATTATTTTCTATGTATAAAAACATATCAGGTTCTTTTATCCAATAAAATCTCAAAACAGGAACTTTTTACCGATTTTCCCAAGATTAGTTTTCCCAAAAAAATATAATGTGAGGGGCTAGAACTGACCACATAAGAGTAGGTTTTGTGGAGGTTGATCCTCTTTGCTAGGGTTGGGATCAGGATCATAGACCCTCACATAGAGCTCTTGGCCCAAATACCAATTCCTCAGTTTCTGTGATCTCAAATTCCACATTCCAGGGTTATCAAGGTATGCATACACAGCACTCCATCCTCCTGGGAACACTTGCACTGTGGAGCGCGACACAGGATCATAAAGATTGTATGTTGATCTCAGTTGTGGCTTCCATTCTCCCTCACCAAACCTAAACACAAACGCCAAGTTCCAATTTCATATACGCATTATCAATCTTCAAGTTTCATTGTGAGGAAAAATAGAAAATGATCAGAAAAACTTACCCAACAACAAAGAAATTGAATCCATCCAAGTGCCAAGTATCAGTGGTCTTCAATTCATTCTTGAACACAAGCTCCAGCCACCCTTTATGCAATCCACTCGCCACAAAAACCCCGCGAACCACTTTATCATTCGAAGAGTTTGTGGGATATTCATCAAGATCATATACTCCAGTTCCATTGCTGAAGTGATCAGCTAGCTTTAATGGGGTATCTGGGGTCAAGTATGACACATTGTTTACTGTGTAATGCAAAGAGCCATTGATATCAGATGTTGATGATGCCTTCAGAATGAAAGTCTGAGATATTGTCACATTTGTCACATTGAAGGTTCCTTGTGGGTTACGCTTTGCAGCTCCTGTAGTTAGGTTCCACCTTCAACACAAAAGCAGATCCGCAATGTTAATTTTAGCATGATCATGAACCAAAATTCAGTGGAATTTTCTTCTAACATCCCAAAACTGTTTGGAAGCATTGTTTTTGCCCTTAGGCATATTTGTTCCTTATTTTGATCAAAATAGCTGAAGTCAATATATAGGACTTGCCCCAAGAATATATACCTTTAATTCATGGCCAAATGAAGAAGAAATAGAGTGAACAACCATACTGATAAGCAATCACAAGTATTTAATTACCTGATAGATTTAGCTTGGTCGATTGAGAAGTGAAGATCAAATGGATCAGGACCACTTGGGAGAGAACCATTAGCAGGAGTGGTTGAATTCTCATAGTGAAGCACAGCTAAGCCAACCAGATTGTCTATATCTGAGGCATTATGCTGTTTGGGAGACGCCACTATATAGTAATCACTAACACTTTGGTTTGCCTTGACAAGAACAGAATAAGACTGCCCTACATGAACATCAAGAGAATCCAACTCTATCTGATTCACATATGATCCTTCAGTTTCAACCAGAACCATTTTGTGACTTTGAATCCTGAAGTTGAGGCTCCATTTTGTACCCACATTTGATATCCTTAGTGAATATGTTTTTCCTGTGCCATATGGAGATACAAAACACAAGTTACTATATACGGCCTACAAGATCATAGCAAAGGATTCTTTGTAACAGTAATTTTTTTTAACCTTGTGTAACATTGAAGGACTCATGAGGTAGTGAAAGATTGTTCAAATATGGTGGCTTGCCATTTATTAGCATCCAATCAGGAGTAGCATCCTGATTTGACCTAGCATCCTGCAGTGGATTATTTATCAGAAGGCTAGGTAAATGAATAGGTTCATAAAAACCTATGAATGCGCATGGCAAACATCACTTTAAAGTGAGATATGCTATTGAGATAGTTACTTTGTAGTTAGTTTTGAACCAGTCACCAATCAGAAGATCAAATTCTGCTTCTGGTTTAGAAAAGGGAACCGGGACTGCATGGCGATTATTGACTCGAATAGTGCCAAACCCACCCCCGGCTTTAAGGAAATTGATGGAAGGGAAGTAGGAGAAGGTTCCAATTTGGTCTTTGGTTTGGAAGACATAAGTCCAGTTGGTACCGGGTTGAATGGGACAGTTTGTGCCTGAAACCCCATCTTGCCATGAATTCAGCCTTTGTTGAATCCCATTCCTGCGCCAAGAATAATTCAAATCTAGCTTCAATAACACATTCTACTATTTCAATTCATTACAATCAAGATCTACTTGGTAGCTTGTGAATCTGAGTTCGTCTAGATGCATCACAAAGTCAAAGGAAACCGATAGGCCCATGTCTGAGGTATGGGTTAGAATCACACTTCCAATTAAGTGCTGACAATCATACCAAAAACTAAAACTGTTAGCAGTAAACTGGTAGCAGGAGTACAACTCTGATCAAACTCGTGGTGAACTCAAACCTGCAACATATTAGTGCAATAGTGCTGAAGAAAAAAATACCATGTAAATAGCAAGGGTTCATCCAAATCATTGAAAACATTGAGATGGATCATATCATTTGTGGTAGCATTGATAAGAGGACCAGGGAACATGCCATTGATAGTTATAACCTGCAAAACACAACCGTTAATATTATCATTCATATGAATTAGTAGAAGAAATTAAGCTACAATATGCAAAATCAGAGTCTAAAATCAATTAATCATTACAGGTTGATCAGCAGACACCGGCTTGATGCTTGAATCAGTAGTAACGTGCCATTCAAGGAATAAATCGGTACTTTTAGCTAGTGTCACAAATACCGTGATTAGCATCACAAAACCAAGTCTAATAGGCTTCATGGGAGCCATTGTTAGCTTCTGAAATGTAACAATGTTGAGGGTCTAGTGTGTATACGGCTATATATATATATATAGACGTAGGTTTGAGAGATAAAGAGAGAACAAGAAAGTGGGTTAGTCTGAGATTCAAATAGAACAAAAGCCGGCCAGATTCTAGGACTTGAAATTTGTTTCTTTGTAATTTTCCCGTTAGACTTTTCTGATTTTTCGCAGCTTGTTTGATATTTGAAATAGTTGAGGAAACTGTGATTCTCACAAGATTTAGTAGATTTACTTAGAAACTGTTATAAAATATAATATATGGTGGGGATGTTCTTATAATTCATGTATTTTTAATTATGAATATATTGTAATCAAGGTAGAATCAGATCTTATTATTTGAAAGTCGGTTATAATTATTAGGAAATATTATCAGTCATTAAGAGCATTTAATTCTGATATTCCCACATTGTATATAAATACCCCTCTTTAGTTATAAAGATTTGATTATTGATTTGGAAATGGCCTGATTAAAAATACGTCACAATTGTTAGGTACATATTCATTTTCTAATGTTTATTTACCAAGAAATTCAAAGAAAATGAATACTAAAACAATAGTAATAATGAGTCAAAAAAATATATATTCAAACCCATATCTATTAATGCTATTAGTGAAATATTTATATATTTTTGTAATAGCATTAATTTATTATATTTATTTTTAAGGTAGTAATTAATACATATTATATACTTTAATTGGCATTTTTAATCATGATTTAATCATTATCACATTAACTAACCATATGTCAATAAAATTCGCGAATCTCATTTATTTGTGAAATAATATAGTGATTGCATAAGGTGTACTTGTTAGGTGTGCTATTTATGCTTCCATTTCAACTATGTATATACTCATTAAGCAATTAATATATCAATATATAAATTAGTGTATCAATTAATATTCAATATATAGAATAAAAATGATAGTTAAATACTATTAAGAAATATTGTGCAGTCTAACTTATTTCTTGAACTCTAAATAATTAATGTTGTACTATATTTTCAATTAATTAAAAAATTGTCAGATATTTGTCATAAGTCATAACATCCCAGCGTGCAAGTAGCGATGAAATTAACATATATTTCTTTTTTATTGATTAATAATTTCTTTAATAAAATTGTTAGACATCAACTTCGACAAACCAGAAAAAGCATGGATCAAACACCAATACATGTTTATAAATTATGTTGAAATTGAATTTCACCCTTTTAAAAATTACAAGTGTACCTAAATTATATTTAATAGATAATTTTTGTACTTTTTTTAATGAAATATTTTTTTAAGAGATTCATTTGCAAAGATAGTCACACATGAGATATGATAGGGAAGATGATTTGGATATATATATATATATATATTAGGATATTAAATATAAATAATAGTTACTTATTCCTTAAATTCATTATTTTCAGCGTCACCAAATTTGTTATTATTGACGAACACTCAAAATTATTTAAAAAAAAATACTTTCATGTGAGATAAAACTCATATCCCATACTTACGTGAAATTTTGTAAAATCATTTAAAATAATATAACACAAACACTCAAGAGTTAATTGAACTTAATTAAACTATATTTATTTTTTTAGTTATATTATATTGTATGAGAGTTAATTGGTTCAATTTTGAAATTTTATATTTCAATTTTTATTTAATATATTTAAAAATGTGGCTATTGAGTATGATTTTATTTTGTGTATATTTTTTAAACTAGATTGAAGATTAATTGAACTAAAATGAATTAATTTTTTTAAAAAAATTATTTCTCTTAAATAAATTTGTGGAAATAGAAATTCCCCAATCTAAGGATAGATTCGCCAATTTTCCTATTTTAGTGGGATTGCGGTGGGGCCCACACTTCCAAGAGATTAGATAGTTCAAAAAAGTCCCAAGTCAACTTTGTCAGCTTTTAACACTGTTTATGCAGTAACGAAGTTTGTTTTCTGATAACGTGGACAATATATAATTTGATCAGTCAACATTAGGGAAAGAACTGATTAGTGAGTATAGTGAAAAACTAAATTAATTGAATATTCTGTATTTATATATCAAGCAAATGATCAAAACATATAATCCTTACCTTTTACCATGCTTCTAAGTATCTTTAACTAATGACTAAATCAACAACACATTCAAACCAAAACCATGGAATTCTTCTGAATTCCCAACCACAGTACAATAGATAAAAGGAACATAAGAAGTTATGCTGCTTCTGACTTGACTAAAAGATAATGAACTGATAGTGTAAGTATCTACTTATGGTGCTATAAGAATTCAGGTTCAAAAAAAATACAAACATGTAAATACAGATTCATCACTCACCCCAAAGGAGAAAACAAAAAAAAACAGATAAATACAAATGCAGAACAAATATTTCTCCGGCTTATCCTAACATGACAGATCCCAAACTTACTTTCACTCATATAAAATGGATACAAGACATATTTACATAACATGCACTTAACATTTTTTTCCAAAGCTAAAGCACAGGTTATTAACAGCAGAAAACCCATCTGGACCAGCTGCTCGAGAAATTTATGACACCAGGCTTGAATAAATATCAAAAGGATAATATTCTTCTGGGCTATCTGATCGTGTAAATATGAATAAAATACTTCCTGTTGCTAGTAATCAACAAAATCTAGTGTGGAATCTAACGTGACTCCTTGCTGCATACATTTACTCTAAACAACAGCCTCCACCCCGACCCACCCTCTCATATACGTGCTTTTGCTTCTGTTTCTTCGCTACGACCGACCCTTTTTCCCGTAAGCTCGGTACCTCTAGCATCTGCAAATCAATGGTTAATTGAAGAGAAGACACACTTAATAAGCTACAAGCCATGCAGTTCAATTCTTAACCGACTAGTTCTGGTCGTTATTAACATTATTTCCCCAAAAGAAAGTAACTCAATTATACTTAATCACAAATTCTATACTCAAACAAAGACGAATACAACAACAACAACAACAAGCCTTGTTCCACTAGGTAGATCCAGCACATGAATAGCAAAACGCTATTAAACTCTGTCACAATCAAATCTTTAGATAAATTATTAACCAAAAGATCTCATTCAACAATCCCATTGAGTGTTCTCTTCGTTATTACTTGGGAAAAAATTGAACCAAAGCTATGTGTTATTTAAGCTCAATTCAGTTCCAGTCATAACTGTTTGTTGTGCACTGTTACTTTGAGCACCCTAGTCTTTTTGACCAAAAGACTGTAAGGCATCAAGTTGATTCTTTTCATTGACTAACTTAAACTTGCTAGGATTTGAAGGCGAAAGTTATATAAACCTAGTAATCTCAAGACTTTATTGTTAGTTTAAGTCCAAAAACAAAGGATTATTAATTTTGTTTAAACATCCAGCTCAAAACATTAAGAAACTAAAACAACTGAGAGATGCATGTAATGTATTTATTATCCACAAATAATCCAATTTTAACAAATCCAAGACTCAACGCTAAAAAATTACAATGTAATTGAGAATTCAGTCACTCACCATTACAGTTCATACCAGTTACAATTATAAAAGGGAAAGTAAAAACCATTTCTTCCATCCACAAGCAACACAAATTGAAAATTATCAGAATAATAGCAAAATGAAAGTTAAAACAAAATCATATACCTTCAAGGAGAGATCATTAAAGCATTGCTGAACATTTTCCCTAGTTTTGGCACTACACTCTACAAACAAGCATCTATGTTTCTGTGCAAGAGCCATACCCTCTTCCTTGGTTACAACTCTTTCACTATCCTGGAGGTAAAAAAGAACCACGTTTTAAAATTTCTAGGCTAGAAAGAACTTAGTACTTTTGAACCTTTGATATTGGATAAAAAATAAAATTGCATAATCAGTTTTGTTTCCTTTACCATATGATCGTTTAACATAAAATTTACCTTATCCACCTTATTCCCAACTAGAACTTTGATGCACTCAGGATTTGTGCTGTAGAGTTCAACTTCTTTCGCCCACAAGTCCTTCAAGTTTTTAAATGTTTCACGCCGTGTCACATCATATACTGGATTTGAAATTTGAAGAGAAAAGCTGTTAGATTTCAACATAATAATCAGGGAATAATGGAAAGAAAAACAAGTGAACACAAACGTTTCAAAGTATACTCCTTCCTACCAAAAATTCCAAATAAGTTACTGCAAATGCTCCAAGTAGACCGGTGCCGGTGTAAGTATATTTTAAATATTGATATTTCTAAGGAACAAATCCTTTCCCTATCCTCTCACTTGCAATAGTACTATTCATCCTAAAATCTAAACTTTTTCTTCAGATTGACCACAGCATTTCCTACGTTTGGAAGTAAGTCAGAACGTGAAAAAAGTTTTGCTAATGAATAAACACGAACAATTCAAGACAAAATGATTAAAAATAACTGATTAGTAGTTAATTCACCTCTTGGAAAATGCGGTTTCTAAGTCAGTGATGCAAGTAGTAATGTAGTATAGCATACTACATTAAGTGGGTCTAATATTAAGGACCAGATGAGTATTAAATATAATATGTACTAAAAAACATCTTAGTTCAGTGTTTCAATATCTTTAGCATACCAAGAACGATTCCATGCGCACCTCTGTAGTAAGAACTTATGACGGTTCCAAACCTCTCCTGGCCGGCTGCAACAGATTCAAATTATATTAACAAATGGCACCAAATAACTGGTGAAAGGTTTCATGTGACATGATTATGGAATTCCATTAGCAACAAATAGTAGTCAACTATATATAACCCCAGAAATCTGGAAGGGATGAGACAAATAAGTTCATCAGGTCAATTCATTACAGAATCAAAGCCACAAGGGCACAACTTCTTTCACTAGTGGAGACTAGAGATTGGGCCAGAGAATTATGGAAAGAAAACAAGTTCTTAGTGTTTATACACATTTTTTCACTTAGGTATGCTATGACAGAGTCAAATGCCTCTTCATTTTTCAGGAAAAGCATAAAAGTACAAGTAACACCTTGCACTGTCATTTAATACTTCAGCAAACCAAATATTGATATACCCCCTTTGTTCCTGTTTATAAGAAAATATTGATATAAAGCAAATACTGAAAACCAGTTACCTGTGTCCCAAATGGTAAGTTTCAATCTTTTACCGCCAATAGTAAGGAGCTTGATCTTGAAGTCCACACCTGCAAACAATTTAAGAATATTGGCATCTTTGGAGGTAAACAAGAATATGAATTAATCAAATAATGAGCAAGATTGCAAGGTCCTCAGCAACAAAACCGTTCTGTGTTTTCCATTATATCCATCTAGTGCAGTTCATGTAATGCATAAGAAGCTCAAATTAGCTCTGCAGATTTGAAGCAAGCTTATAACAAACACATATAACAATCCAGAATAACTGTAAATTGGAGGCTGACTTGGTGAGAAATTCTATAGGAATCCATAATTAAATGAACTTCATTGAGCGTTCTCTTAGGTCTTTCTCTATTCTTTCCCAAAGAACTCCATACTGCCAACCGGAATCATCAATAACCTTCGTTGTCCATGTTCAAACCATCTCAAACGGTTTTTGCCATTTTCTCTTAAATAGACATCACACCTACTCTTTCTCTAGTATAATCATTCCAAATCTTATTTTTTATTGTATGACTATATATTCATCCCAGCATGTCATCGTCAATCTCGGTTGTCCCAACTTTGTGCTCAAAAAGTTTTCAAAAGCTTCATCACGCAACCCAAAAAAAAAAATCAAAAGAGGAACCCTGAATTCTGAGTAATATAGATTTCCGATTTGGACATTGAAAACTCCATAACCCAGGGTTTAACATTCAACACAAGAATTGATGGACCATCCTATCCTACAAGAGGTAACTAATAGTAGAATTATTCAGCTCTATTCACCCAAGTAATTGGAAAAGAGATCATATTAGCATCCTGCAAGATTTCAATACCAGAAACAGATTATCCCCAATTATAAACACTTGTAAATAACAGTATCTAAGATGAGAAGACCATCACGCTATGGTATAACTGATGAAAGAAACTAAAGAAGAGTGGGAGAATGAATTGAAGTACCAATAGTGGGTGAGAGGTCCTGAACAGAGTTGGAGATGAAGCTGAGAAGAAGGCTGCTCTTGCCAACCCCAGAATCACCAATCAGCAACACCTTAAAGGAGTAATCAAGACTGCCATTCCCAACTTTCGAACCAGAACCCATCTTTGTCAAAGAGCTCTTTAGAAAGTGTTACAGTAATAATCATTCTACCATCATTATTATGACCAGCAGGAAGAAGGCAAAGGAGAAGAAAAAGAAGAAGAAGAAGAATGAAATGGAAGAGGGAATGGTACAAACAAGAATGTGACGGAGATCAGGAGATGTGTTTGGTTGAAGGGAAATTACAAGGGGTAGGACAAATGTCCTCTTTCCTTGAAAGGCTTGAAACGGTGTGATGCTATGAGTTGAAGGTTGACCCTCACGCGCCTTCACTTTCACTCTGTGTCCCGGAACTTCCATAGTATTGATATTAATCCTTTTCGCCTCTGCCTGTTAAATTCCTTTTTACAGTTAAAATCCTTTTGAAATTAGTTCATCGATCTACGAACATGAAATCGTATAATTTATGACAATCTAATAAAAATCATGAACGATCCAAGCCATTGCTTAATATAATACACGATGCGATATACGTCTGGTTTATATATTTTCGATAAAAAAAATTTTTGTACGACTCACATGTTCATTATATCATTATACCTTTCGTAAAAAGGTTTAAACTCATAATTCACACGTAAGAAAGCTTTTCTTTTTAAATACAATGACAGGAAACCTTAATCTGGTATCTGTTGTCTGGGATGCCACAGCTAAGAAAGCTTTAATGAAGGTGTTTAATGTTATTTGGATTTTAAGGTTCCAAAGGTTCCAACTCACAAAACTTAAGACTAGTTATGACAATAATTACCTTAAAATAAGTGAGTAGGTGCACTACATTGTTTGGGAAGTAATGTTTTTATTGTGTATGACAGTCAGGAACAGCGTATTTTATTAAGTTTTATACTATAATTTTAAGGATTAAAGGACATTTTTGTTCATTTATTATTGCTCAAGTATCAAAATTATTGCAGCTGCACCTTAATTGATAGACGTTGACTGTTAATTTCGTATTGATTTTGGGCAAAGGAAAAAAAATTTCCTCTAAAGTATTTATGTATAAAAGAAAATAAAACTTTGAAATTCAATAATATGTAAAATGTAAGAGAGTTATATAAAAAAGGATATGTGAAGAAGTAATAGACATAATTCTAAAATATAAAACTTTGATTGTAATAAATGAAGTTTTATATTTAAAAGTGAAAGAAGTATTTAATTAATTAACATGGAAGCAATGAACATAATTATTATATCCATCAAAGTATCAGACAAGTTATTGCTTCTTTGTCTGCTTTTGGTTCATAAATAATAATGGATATATTCCGTTACACGCTATATATATATATATATATATGTGTGTGTTCGCCTGCAGGGTGCCTAGGTAGTCAAAAGTTTATTATTAATATCGATGTAAAATATTTTAAGTTAATTATAACAAGTTATGTAATTTATCAATTATTTATAATACAACTCTTTTCAAATTTTACATAACAGGAGAAAATAAAGATAAAAGAGTTTGTGGGAGAGAGGAGTAAGTAAATGAGAAGCTATCCTTTTTTTCTTTAAGGGTTTTCCTTAAAAAATTGAGAAATTGTGTAATCAAACAAAACATTATTTTCAAAATCATTCCAAAATAAAGAAAAGGAGAAATGTGATAGATTCTTATTGTTGTGCTAATACTTAATATTATCGTAATGTTTTCTTGTACTTGGCTACACAAGTGATCCCTACATCTTACTCCTCCATATCACTCCATGAGATGGATCCGGCTTAATGCGCTGAGCAACTTGGTCAAAGTCCAACAGAAACATTAATCCAACTAGTCCCCTTTCGTTCTCCCTCCTAGGTGTAGAATCAAAGGGTGTCTAACATCTCACCTGGGTTTAGGCCGACTCCACACCTGGGTCTTATTCATGATAAAGCCAACCACTATGATTGGTAGTGGGGCAACGGTGGATACAACACGAATCCCATTATCATAAGATCAACCCAACTACTTCAATACCAAATAAAAATTTTGTTTGACTTTGCAATTTAAAGTTTCAAAATGACTTTTTTAATTATGATTTTACAAGTTAGGAAGCTTTATCTCGATTTAGATAAATATGTTTTATAATTAATAAATTCAAATATGCTTGTAAAATTAATAATTTTTCCGTTTTTCTTCAACTCATCCAAACACACCCAGAGTTAGTGTTTCTAATTTTAGGCCGAATGACTCAAAATCAAAGCATAACCCTTCTCTGTAATTAATTAATTAATGGTCTTTGATTATGTATCCTATTTCCGTTAGAAAATTCAAATCAACTCTATAAATGTGTCATTTAAAGGGGATGGTTAACTCTGGGCTTGTTTGGTAAGTCCGTTAGGAGAACGTACACAGATTTTGATGTAAATATGTGAGAGAAATTTTGTTTCAGTATGGGCAGGAATGACTTTTGGATGCCAAAACAGGCTATCCAAACAAGTCTAGATCTATGGGTTAAGTTTTGAAAATTGAAAGGAGAATAGGCATAATATAAAAAAAATTGTAGTTAATATTTCACTCAATGACTTGCAATAAATATCAATTTCCTTCTCTAGTATGGTCTAACAAAAATTACTATTTTTTTACAAAGCTTATATTTAATACAAAACAATGTTTTAAATATGAATACTTCTAATGAAATGGATAATGTATTTATAAAAAAAAATTACCACTTCTTTCTATAGTATATCTTGTAACATGAGTAGGAGGGATTACTTCTTTTCATATTCATCCTTGTTTAATCAGAGGTCAATTAGAATAACTTCATTAATCGCAATTACAAAA